>NW_019379530.1:148619-187760 GCF_000648655.2 Copidosoma floridanum | reverse complement strand
AAAATCATAGGTCTTATGGAAGATGAGTACAATGGAAAAATTAATTTAGAACTTTTTGGGATCCACAGAAAAAATTATAGTATTAGAATAAAAATCAGAAACCTATAAGAAAAGCAGAAGAAACATAGAACTCACGACTTCATGAAATTTTTACTGAAAAGTAAAGTGGCTCTTATTGCACATAATGACCAATGCTATCTGGAAGCCAACCAAATAGACACTCTTATGGAGGGACAATAGTTGAACAGAAAGATAACAAAGATGTAATAATTTTCAATCATATTTAAGCTAAACCATCACATATAATGATAAATCTATCCTACTCAGAGGTAGAAAAAGAAGTGAAGCCCCAGTCACTACTATCGGAGGTAGAAGAGGGGGGGGGCCTCAAAGCTCATTCCAATAAATGCAATGTCTTAAGCACAGATTGACCAGCAACAACAAAGTCTTGACAACTACAGGCAAGCAAGAATCATTGACAATTAAACTAATCAAGTACCAGCAACTATCAAAATCAAGAAAGCGTTATCGATTGTCAGCAGCATTCTTAAAAAAGAAAATGTCTTGATTTAAACGACTTTATACACAAAATATTTTTAAAAAACGGGTTGTGTCACATGTGACGCACCGCAGAAGTAAGAACTTTGAAAACATGTAAGTAGTATGTTTGGTTTATCTATCTGTCCATCCACGATTTTGCGTTCTTTAAATAATTTTTAAGGTTAATTATAGGCAAAAAACGAAAAATATATCCTGTATATTTTCAATGGTTTTGCAGATATGCTATAATTTTTCCAAAATTTTTCCACTTTGATTTTATAGAGAAATATTGAAAATACTCAAAATTTGAGGTTAAGCCTTCACATGACTTAACACCTTTCTTTTTTTGCGACACGACGTTTTTTTTCCCTTTAGAAAAACTGTAAAACTTGTTATTTTTGCTCTATCTTGCATCCTTTTAAGGATATAGCGTATTTTCTAATATTTGGTAGTTATGTGCATGTATGACCATGAAAAATCATTTCTGCATTAATATTATTTTCTTCTAAATGTAATATAACTTTTTCCATGATTTTCCCTCTTCATTTCATGAAGGTACATCGAAAACATCAAAAATTAAGGTTATGTTTTTTCATATCTCAACGCCCTCTTTTTGAGCGTCACGATATTTTCAATCCCTTTAAAAAACCTATAAAACTAGTTATTTTGCTCTATCTTGGTTATGGTTTCTTCAAGGTAAGTAAATAAAATATGATGCCTAATCATGTTTTTCACTTCTCATAAGCCTTAATACAAGCTAGTTTTTTTTACGCAGTCCTGAATTTCTATCCAAACCAATACACAGAGACTTTGTTATTTGTATACCTCTTCTTATGACTTTTTATCATTGGGTGATTACGACATTTGTTTTTATGTAATACTAATGATAGCGAGAAATTATGACAACATCAGTTAAGAAGACCACCATTCGTATAAGCCAACGACCAGTTTTTTACATCCATCTGTATTCGAGCAAACTTCGTCCAGGGCCAGTTTGTGTTCAATTAGACAACTTTTATTTGTCCATCACGATGCTTTTTAAAGCTTCATCGACAGACAGAGAAAAGAGATGTGCTTTTAACAATAGTGTTAACTTTCATAAGTACAATTAAAAGAACGATGAACAGGGTTATAGGTAGTTCTCAAATAATTGACTTGAACTTAATTATTTTTTTATAAAATAACAATTAAGTACAGGTTTATTTAATAAAATACATACAGTACAAAGGATAATTCGCAGCATACTGCCTTTCTAATTTCGCACGCAAGAAAGGGCGACCTCGCTAAACGAACTCAGATCGGTATCTGATGATCGGCACCGCCCTACCGAACTGATATGATATACTCTATCCTTTCTTCTACTATAGCTATCCCACCACCACATTCCTTCGTCGAGCTTACAATACAACTATACAAGTGAATAAACGACTACATATAAATACCAATGATCTTACTTATACAGATATAAATATATATGTGTATTATTTTCTTTATTTCTTAACAATAGATTACAAAATTATTAATTTGTTAAGTTCATTCAAAATTCTTGCAAATTTCTGAACTTAAAATACTTACATACTAATAATATATTTCATGATCAATGATGGACTACTAAATGACATGATATTTTATGAACATTAATTCTAAAGACTTAACAAACTTCTAGACATTGCAATACTTATTTATTTCATGTTATTTCTTATTTTACATTCCATTAATTCAAAAGTAAACATTAGAGAATGTGTTACTTGTGTTAAGATTAGCAGATTACAAACAGAAAAAAGATGACTAGCCTGCTCATCATCACAGCTATGCCACATTTTATTTTACTGTAGGTATGCCCTATTGTCACCTTGATTTGCATCTTACAGCTTGACTAAAAACATTAGGAGAAAAAGTTCTTACCATATTCGGAACAATAATTGGAATTTATATCTTACTAATATATAAAGCAAAGTAACTAAAACCATTTTTATCGAATACTACTCAACCGGTGTTGCTGAAATTTTGCATACTGATTCTTGACACTTTCTAGGTAGTTTTAGTATGGTTTTTATTAAAAAAAAATTAATAACAATAGCAATAAATAAGCTTAAAGTTTTGTAAAAATACGCTAGCTTTTCACTTCAGTTCAGTAGGATCCACTAGGTGGCGTAGAAGTAAAATCGAAGCTACCAGCAATAGAATTAAATAAGTCCGGTTATTATGTCTTCGAGCAAAGTACCGAGTACCACAGTCAAACCTTGACAGTGCATAAAGCATAGAGCTAGGCTCCGACAACACTGTTTTCTAATGAACGAAACAACTTACGCCGAACTCTTTCCCGAACCACTAAGATTCATGAGTGCCACCAATAAAAACGTGTTCTAAATGCTAACGTCTCAAGAAAAATACCAGGATACGTGTTTAGCCAGAGCACAATTTGCACTAACACTTTGCGGTTTCAGGGCAATTTTTCCAATCATCCTGGGGCTATCAAGGCAGATTTTCCTTCAAATTCTATCGAGGTAAAACAACCCTGGTGAGTTCAAGCAGCCATTATGGTTCCTTCTCAGTGGTTCGTAGCAATGGCATACCCACGNCGCTTGCTTATAGTCATTAACGATTTTATCTAAGTCTGCACGATCACGAGCATTTAAACGATACGGCCTTGAACTAAAAGGTACATCTTTATCCAGCTCAATTTTCATAGTTGTTTCGTTAGTTTTACTAATCTCGCTTATATCTTTCGCTACGCTATTACGGTACATGGTTTATTTAATAAAATACATACAGTACAAAGGATAATTCGCAGCACACTGCGTTTCTAATATCGCACGCAAGAAAGGGCGACCTCGCTAACCGAACTCAGATCGGTATCTGATGATCGGCACCGCCCTACCAAACTGATATGATATACTCTACCCTTTCTTCTACTATAGCTTTCCCACCACCACATTCCTTCGTCGAGCTTACAATACAACTATACAAGTGGATAAACAACTACATATAAATACCAATGATCTTACTAATATAGATATAAATATATATGTGTATTATTTTCCTTATTTCTTAACAAAATGAAGGACGAATTTCACGTTATGTTCCCTAGCAACAGTAGCATGCAGTATTATCCTGATAATACTACTGCACACGACGTGACAAGATCACCTCAGCAAATTAGTTTGCAAGGTCAATTGAGTGTTGCTATAACAGAGATTTAATTACCATTGAAGTTTCAACATGCGATAAAAGATAACGGAAAAAAAATTACCGTAAAATGTATACCACGACTACACAATAATGTACACACCGAACGTCCTGTGATTCATGTAGATAATTACATACGACCCGGTCTATACACAAATATCGAAGAAATGATACAAGAAATCAATAGTTTCGATACCACACGAGATCACGTGGTTTTCAGTTTGGAAAGAGGCATTTACGTAGTGGCTAAGTTAGTATGTTCCGAAACAGCGCGCAGTGAATACATGTATCGCTATTTACTATTGTCCGAAAAATTACGTAAGATCTTGGGCTTTGAAAATGCAACGAGTCTTTTCTTAGAAAATAATGAAATTCGATCCCTTTATCTAGCAAATCTCGCCAATGCTTTACCGTCAATTCTCATGATTTACAGCGACATCTGTGAACCATACATTGTAGGAGACGTTCAATCGCGTTTGTTGCGGGCGGTGTCGTTGGATTTTCAAGGTTACGTGGACGGTTGTGTCAAAAATAAAATTTTATCACCACCTATGTACATACCATTATTGTTTAACTCCTTTCACAACATCGAAATCAATATAAGGGACTCGATTGGTACCCCCATACCATTTGACTTTGGGACGCTGATGGTAACGCTTCACTTTAAACGAATCGATTAATAATTATGGATCCCTACGAGGACTCCTTTATTGCAAAAAGTGGTGGTGGTAGTGGTAGTAGAAGTCTGACCACAATTTTTGGAAACAGTAGAGGAGATGTTGGGTGCATTTACGTTGAGACCCCCTATCAACGAGGGCACGGAGGTATCGGATCATTTCTTGCTGGAGTATTTCGATGAGTTTTACCAGTTATTAAACGAAGTGCCAAAGCTGTTGGCAAAGAAGCTATTCGTGCAGGTATGAACATTATGTCTGACGTTACCGCTAAAAATATACCTTTCAAAGAGACATTCCGCACGCGTGTGATGGAGTCTGGTAATGCGCTCAAGAGAAAAGCCGAGGAAAAATTAGACAAGCTTATGAAAGATTCGGGATACAAACGATTCAACGAACCATTTCAGTTGCATTTGCTTCGTAGAACTGTGCAGTCAAGGCGTGGTCAGCGTAAGAGTAAAAACAAAAAAACTAAGAAAACGCGTAAACAAGATAAAAAGAAAAAAAAAAAATAAATAAAAAGAAAAAAGAATAAGGGACAAAGAACTGCAAGAGACATCTTTTAAAGTTAAATTTTTTTAAAATGGCTTTTCTACACAGTCACTCATGCGAGAATTTTAAGTCTGAGCTTCTTTTGTTTGATACTCCACTCACTCAAACAACTATCGAGGGATTGCACTGGATTCCATACAAGCCGATATCATCGCTCACAGATGATTTACCGATCGAATTTGTCGTACCAGGTAATAATGACGAATACATCGATCTCGCACACACAATGCTCAGTCTTCGTGTCGAGTTGGCCGTCAATAAAGACGAAGAATTCAATACAGACGTAGCATCTAAAATCCCAAAGACTGGACCAATCAATAATTTTATGCATTCATTATTCAATCAAGTCGATGTGTTTTTCAATCAGAAACCTATATCGCCTTCTAACAACGCGTACGCTTACAGAGCGTATTTGAAAACTTTATTGAATCACAGTCCTGCGGCAAAATCATCCCATTTAACGAGTGCATTATGGTGCTACGACATGGCGACAAAGATGGACGATGTGTTGGATGCCAACGCGGGCCTCGTCAAGCGACGTACACTACTACCAGCAAAAAAGTCGATTGATCTGATTGGTCATCTTTATTGCGATGTATGCAATCAGGAAAAATTACTCGTCAATGGCGTCGAGGTGAGAATGCGATTAGTAAGATCTCACGATGCATTTTGTTTCATAGACACTTCAAACTTGGTTTCCGTTCGTATAGAAAAAGCAAATCTTTTAGTGAGACGCGTTAAAATAAGCCCATCTGTTTTATTGGCCCATACCAAAGCTCTGTCAAAGAGTACAGCAAAATATCCGCTTACGAGTGTCGAAGTGAAAGTTGTGACGATGCATAGTGGTATTCATGGCGAAACTTTAGATAATATTAGTTTGGGCCAGTTACCTAAGCGGATAATCAACGGTTTTGTTAAAAATCAAGCTTATAATGGCAATCGTACTATGAATCCTTTCAATTTTTATCATTTCAATATAAATTTCCTTTGTTTGTACATTGACGGTGTTCAAGTTCCTTTTAAACCATTACAGCCAGACTTTAAAATGAATAATTTATATGTAGATGCTTATCATACTTTGTTTTCGGGCACGGGCGTTCACTTTCTCAATGAAAGAAGCCACATAGATCGCGAATCTTATCCCAACGGTTACTGTCTCTTTCCTTCCGATTTAACACCGGATTTATCGGCCAACGAATCTTCTCATTAAAACCTAATTAAATACGGCAGTGTTAGATTGAACGTTTGATTTGCTGACGCTCTAACTTCGACTGTTAATTGTAGAGTGTATGCCGAGTACGAGAATATTCTCGAAATCGATGCGTCACGTCAAATTATGGTCGACTTTAGCGGTTAGATGGCACCACTAACTACATATATTATACTTTTATTCACTACTCGGACACGCCAATCGTCTCTCGGGTTAGTTGCTGCTGGTACGCTCAATCATCCATAAATCTCAATGGAGCTCGTAGTCCACATTCAGTATTTTAAGGTGTAAAAAGACGTAACAGTGACGAAAGAAGTTGCTATCGTTGCTTTGAACAATGACTTTTCCGCACATTGGGTAGTGACACCTCCTTGTCGTTTGCAAAAATTGAGTAAGGAGGCGCAATGACAAAATATTTGGTTGTCCCGACATCATTATGGACTTGATTTTTTTAGGATAAAGTACCTTTAAAAGAAATTTTTAAAATTTTGAATGATGTTGGAAGAAGTGCGAGAAAAATTTACGTCAGAGGTTGCGAAAAGTGGTACGATTTACATAAAATAGCTCTTTGTCAAGTAATAAATTTAAAATACGATATGGACTGTCCACCTTTAAAAGATGCATCATTAGTAGTGTATTGTATGCATCACGCATTAAAACCAAATCATCAAAAATATCGGTGTGCCTTAAATAATGCTCATAAACTGAAGTCTTGGCTCTGCAAACGTAAAGTACCGCCTACAGTTACTGCAGATCCTCTCGCAAATCACAACGCATACCACCAGTGTGTTCCTAGCCGATCAGATCCCACGGGTGTGGACGAAACCGACAGCACTCGTCATTAACACTGACGATCACACAAAACCAGGTATGCATTGGGTTGCTATATACGTATATGCACATTCCAATGGTTTATATTTCGATAGCTATGGTATTCAACCTTATGTACCGCAGCACATTAATCGATTTCGTAAAAATTGTAAGAAACTTTGTTGGAATGTTAAACAGTGACAAAGCATATCTTCTATCGTATGTGGTCAGTTTTGTTTGATGTTTTTGTTTTGCATGAGCAACGGTTTAGGTTTTCAAAAATTTCTCGACAATTTTTCCGCTAATTTAAAAAAGAATGACGAAATTGCCAGACGTTTTATGTCATTGAGATGTAGCAAAAAAATTTGAGAAGCTCGGTGTTGGGCGGCAGCGGTTGTCTGGTAAAATGTTTACAAAAAAGTTGCAGTAAAATGTCTTTGACATAAGTTTATCCATAAATGTACTTGTATTTTTCGCATTCTTTAACATCTAGTGACAGATACTAATGTTACATTATTATGAATTTCAAAAATAAACGATGTCAGCGTTTTGCGATCCTAATGTTTATAGTTTGTAAAAAATTTCAGACGCAGCGTTTTTTTATCCGCACGCGATACACGATCATACTTGTTTTACTCAACGTTATTCTGAATGTGCTGCTGACGCAATTTTTCATGCTAAAACGTGACTTACCACCTCTAAACGTTTTTCACACTGTCTCTTTCGAGCTACAACTAATATAAAAAAGTTGGATTAGTCGTTAGTCTCTGCCTGTTCGTCATATCGTCAATACAATTAATCAGAAAAATAGAGTTCCAGAAAAAGAGGGTTAGGGCGTCGGTAGCAATCGATCTCTCAAGCGCAAAATAGTATCAACAGTCACCTCCGAAGATTTTTTGCAAGCTTTATGGGTTGAATAAATCAGTTGGCAAAAAAGTTGTAGTTGGTCTGGAATATAAGAAATTACTTGGCAATGATTGGGAACCTGTAGTTCATCTATTAGGCACAGATTTCGGAGGGATCTCTTTCAAAATTATGGATTGAAATGAATTTAAATTGGCGTTTACAGACATTGAGAAGTATTCTACCATGGACGACAGCAATTTGCAAGACATCAAAATTTATGGCTCCAACTAGTCTCTAAAGTTTACTGTAAGTTATAACGACAAGGCTATTGAGCTTGAAGAAGGAAGAAAACAAGGTGTGAGTGGTAGTGTCGCGAAGCAATATCGTCGTAGTTTAGTTCTAAAAAAGGTGACCTTTGATCATTTAAGTGAATTTATTGTCAAATGCATTGATTATAATTTACGTGTATTGAGTTATTTGTCGGATTTGATGCCTACTGTTGTGCAGAAATTTGTAGATTATATTTCA
The DNA here is from genome assembly GCF_000648655.2 of Copidosoma floridanum. The sequence goes on along the minus strand of NW_019379530.1, from coordinate 179,411 downwards.
GAAAAAGGTAGTTACATGTATGAAGCGCAAATCGATTATTATAGAACCGATATTGTAGAGAAAATTGTAAGAGATATGAATGATTCAGATTTAGAGAGTTTGTATGAAAAAGTCGTGTCTACAAATACGACGAAATGCGAATATTTAACAAAAGAATGTGTATGCGATTTTATATACAATATTGCGTCATTTTATACAATTGCACTTGTAGAGACTTTAAATTCTAAAATAAATAAATAAACGTATGTACCTTTGTTGTTACTTACTAAAAATTCACACCACATTCTTATAAATCACATTTTATTTTGATGTCATGAAAAAAATTAAAAAATATTTTGGACCCTTTATTTTGGAGAAACCTATTAATATTATAAAAAGAATACTCATACTGAATGAGAGGGAGAATTTTTAACCCCTCTAGTAACTCAAAAGTGGGGGAGCCCTCTCTCCACGCTTTAAGTTGGGAGGGGACCTAACCGTGGTTGGGTCATGTCCCCCACTCCGCATGCCTCGTCTTTGCTCATCATGGAAAGTTCCTACGTAGGTAGTGGGGGTTTGTTGTGACGGGCCAAGGTGTTGCAACAACTACTAACATTTTATTTCGCTATGAAGTTGTAAAAAAAGCATATTATATTATAAAGTAATGCTTAGTACTGAATACAGTTATCGTGTATGGTATCCCAAAGATACTGTTGAAAGAAAAGAATAAATAGTAGCAGTCTTGTGAGAGACTGCGTTATGCTGGTAAGTATTTCACCGTTTTTTTGATGCAGGTAGGGCTCGTTTAAAATCCTATGCAGAGCGAATAAATACATCTGTTGATTTGAATTCATCTTCCAAGTCATTTTTTTATTTGTAATGCGATGAATCAATTCATCACTCCCTGAAAAAAAGTTCCGTGTCAGCACTCCACGTATTTATGACAAATCCATTCGCTTTTGTATACGCTCACATTTTTGACAAGATTGACTAGCGTTCTGGCAGTTTGTGTGGTAAACTGCATTACAGGATCCACACTAAAAATTTATAAAATCGACTCTACGTTAGTAAGTTTCTTGCTAAATTTAATAATATCTACTAAGTATGATGTAAAGTACTCATTTGAGGTCTACGAGAATATAAAATTTAGAGCTGTGATCGATCATAAAAGTATGAAATTTTTTAATAGATTGAAATGGTGTATGACGTCACTAGGGCACAAAGTACAAATATGAGCGCTCGAAGGGTGCGGTTGTTGTATGTTGGTGCCCGAGTCGCGTATAGTATTTTTCTTACTAAGTGCGCAAAGTGCAATTTTGTGCCCATGGACACACTTTGCTATTACTACTTATTAAACGGTCCTTACGATCAGCAAACTCAGCATAGATGGTGTAATGTAGCTAAGAGAAAAATGGCGCCACTGGTATACTATTACTATAAGTGACGACAGTATACGATAATATGGACTTACTTATGTGACAACATATTCATCACGCTCACGTCAGGAGATTACAGATAGTACATTTTTATAAATGTGACGCCATTTTTCTCTTAGCTACAGTACGTTATCTATGCTGAGTTTGCTGATCGTAGGGACCTCATGAAGCTAGCATATATAGCCATATGATATGTTCACAAAATTAAATACAACATAATTTGTTGCACAAAAGCTGATTTTGTTGCTGTTGCCGTTTTCGAAAAATAGTAGATATGCTAGTATTTAAATAAAATTTTTTAAATTTATTTTATAGCCATTTTTAAGAACTGTGCCTAATAAACTCTGCAATTCTGTGATACTATGTTACTATGCAAATATGTATATGCTATTTTCATTGGCATAGTAAAACCGCCTTGAATTTAATTGTAACATCAATCACTAAAACAGCAAAAGGGAACTTATTTTACATGATTTCCAAACCATCGGACCACAGTTAAAATACGCACATGAGAAAGTAGATTCTCAGAGGTACAAGCCAAGTAAGTAAAGGTCGGATCTCGAACTCGGGAGCATATATTAAGTACCAAGTCTCCAAGCTACAAGAACCACTGTCTAAACCACTGTACTACCGTGGCTGCTCAATATAATAATAATGTAATATTAGGTTACTATAGCCAATAACGATATTTTCGAATCGAAGAATACTTTTGACAGTCTGTTATATCTAGAACTTATTGCTCCAAGACTATACTTTTACTTTTAACGCCTTGACCAGTACATGCGACGCGAAAATAAACAATTTTAGTTTAGCCAAAAAAATCAGTAGAGTGCTCTTTGAAGCTTGGTAACTCATAATCTATTTTTTGCTTTAAGTAATTGACATTGAAAATAACTTTTTGCTGTACGTATGTATAAAAGAGTGTACGTAATTTTATAACATTAATTTTTTTGCTCGACACCAAAAAAAGATAGTGTCTATGAAGCTAGTATAGTGTAACCAAGTCAGAGGACCGTAATAAAACTTACGCCATATTTTGTTCCTGATTAATAATTTTTTTTTTTTTTTTTTTTCTAAACGATTGATTTTCTTACTATAGGGATAAATATCCTAATAACTGTGAATTAAAATTTTCGATCCTGATAAATTATTTATGCCTCTAAGTGTTTCGATGTAAATTAAAGTAGTTTCATTTTATCGTTATCTGCAGCATCTCTTGTACTATTAAAACGAATAACGTTTTTCTGTTATGTTACTAATTTTTTTTTTTTTCAATAATTGTTTTACTATGGACGATTATAAAACTGTTACCAGTTACTACGGGCCCAATTACGGCGTGAGTATCTGTAGCATCTTATATCTCTCGTGCTTCAGATTCTACTCGCTAGGTGTCCAAGCCCCTCATATTCTCTCCCGTCAAGCAGCGAAATATCCGATTCATAACTATATAAGCACTTTCGAGTCAGTCTGAGTCCACAATTCTCTCGTATCTAAGGCAGAGAGCATGTCATCAGCCTTACTGATGAGTCCTGGCTTGCTCCGGGGACGAAACACCTTTTTCTCTCTCCTGTAGACGACCTAAATCTCTACATTGGTAACCCTGCCCTTCGAATCTTCCATCGCTTCATATCTTCCATTAGGTTTTCATATTGAAGCCCAGACTCACTGCGCACCAACTACTGCGAACGGATACGAGAGTTTTGTAGGTTTGATTCGTTGAGTCATTTAGTTAAACAATTATGCATTTCATGCTGTAAACTATGATTCTGGGATAAACGTTATTAACGTCCGAACGTGTTACAATATCTGAGCATACGGATTTTTCAGTCTCTTTTTTTTATTAGAACGAAGTTCTTTATCGCAGGTTACGATGGGATATATACTCCCTGTGTATTTCCTGTGTATAAGGACGGTTGGGGACGAAGACTCATCAGCCAGAAAGTGTAAGAAAGTAAGAAAGAGGTGCACTTTTAGGGAGGGGGGATACAGAGCAGCAGTGGCGACAAAGAGAGAGAGCCAACCAGCAAGCGTAGGGACTCATCAGCCAGAAAGCGAAAGGAAAAAGCGTGCACTTGTAGGGAGGGGGATAGAGGGGATAGCGCAGGGACAAAAAAAGTGTGCACTCCCATTTTCGCTATCTCAAAAAAAAAAAAAAAAAAAAAAAAAAAAAAAAAAAAAAAAAACGTCAAATTAAAGAGAATTTGATTACGAATCGAATACACAAAGAATTTTTGCAAACGGCTGTTAATAAATAAATGGGAGCACTTTTTTAGCCGACATGCACACATACAACTCCCATCCATCTGAGCTCAGGCGCCACAATCACATAACCAGTAGGAAATTGGTGGCAAATTTGAATATTAAAATTAATAAGTTTAGTGTTATGCATATTCGTATTGCCGTGTCGTAGTGTGTTACTGTGTGCAGTGTCCTCGTATACAATATGTACATGCACGTATGTATGCGAGTGTAACTTGTTCACAGAATTATACATGCAACCATGAAAATGTCCATGTATGATGAGTGTGTGTGTGTGTGTGTGTGTGTGTGTGTGTGTGTGTGAACTTTCTACTTTTACTGTGCAAATGTGTACATGTTTGCCTGCGCGCATGTGTATAGAATATAGTAGTTAAGATTAATACTACATACACTAGTTAATATTATTAATTTAATAAAGTACATTAACAAATAATTTTTGCATGTATGTCAGATCGATGCAGATAGCCAGCATTGATTAAACGGGTATTTATCTCAGTGTTTATATTATGTTGTAACCTCCAACCTCCAAATATTGTAAAGTACGCCATATCTTCAAAAGGAAACAAGATAGAGCAAAAATAACGAGTTTTACAGGTTTTTTAAGGAGAATTGTAATATAGTGACGCACAAAAGCAGCGGCGTTAAGTGATGAAAAAACATAACCTCAATTTATGATGTTTTCAATTTACCTTCGAAGTGAAGAGGGAAAATCATTGGAAAAGTAATATTACGTTTAGTACAGGATAGTAATAATGTAGAAATAATTATACATGGTCATGCGTGCACATAACCTTCAAATATTAAAAATATGCCATATCTTGAAAAAAAGCAAGATATAAAAAAAATAACAAGTTTTACAGGTTTCCTAAAGAGGAAAAAACATCGTGGCACACCAAAAAAGAGGTGCTGAGTTATGTGAAGACATTACCTCACATTTCAGTATTTTTCTATAAAATCAAGGTGGAAAATTTGTAGAAAAATTACAGCATATTTGAAAAATTATTAAAAATATGTAGGATATATTTCTCGTTTTTTCCCCAACAATAACCTTAAAAATTATTTTAAAAAATTCCCGAGCCTTTCATACATGAAAAATGTACAGGAAAGACCTAAATATACCACCGTAACCCGCAAAAAAAAATACATATGGGACTCACATGTATTTACGAACCTTGTTTTTTACAGTAACCTTGTATTATACATGTGATTTCTACATACATTTGAGAACTTCGTTCTTAGTTCTTACCGGGGGACTCCAAGTCCCACACTCTGCTTTTTTTTGTACTATTTGTCGTGTCAACCCATAAGTAGTGCATCTGTCGGATTTCAATAGAACTGAAAATTGACACTAGGTATCAGTTTGTTATAACCCGGTAAAATAGTCGAAATGAGTTATTTTGTAGAAATTACTGATTTATTGAATTACGCAGAAGAAGTAATGCAGAAGTATGTAAAAGGTTAAAAATGTTATGAATGCAACACATTTGTGGTTGTCATAATGTCAACAAATAATCAGTAGTAACTGCAGAAATGATCTTATAAATATTTGATAAAATGTAGGCATGAAAAATTATCATTTGCTAATGCTACCTGTACTGCCACTGCACAAAAAAGAGGAAAAAAGCCAAGGATGATATCAAGAAGATGTATGAAACCGTGCCTCTGGTAAAATTTTTTCATGATAATGTCAAGGATTGTAGTTATAAAGTTCCTAAAGTGTCTGATATTGAAATCAGTGAATTCAGGAGCAGCGTTGGCTCAGTGGTAAGCGTGCTTGTTACAAATACAACGCGGTTCTAGGGGTCGTGGGTTCGATTCCTGGTGAATGCAGATTTTTTCGAAAACTGTTTTCATCGAGAAAAGTTCGTATGTAACCCCGGCTGTTTCGGGGCGGGTTTTTCCGTGGAATTTTCCTTCAGAGTAATTCCAGGGTTTTTTCCTTGTCCCACAGGTCTTCGGGTCTAGGTGGATGTGAAACAGTGTTAGGGCTATAGGTAGAGATTAGCGGATCCGATGCCAGGCGTTGGGCAGGGATCGCCGACCTTACGGGCGAGGAGTAGTCCCTGAATCATGGGGCTTCTCCGGGGATGCTAATTAGCCTGGATCCGATGCTTCGGCAGAGAGCGCTGGCTTAACCAGCGAGGAGTGGACGTCCTGGAATATGGAGTCCTCGGCGGGGAAAGGCTACACAGTGGAGAGTAGACCCGATGTACCAATGGTGCAGAGAGTGTCAGCTTAACTGGCAAGGTGTTCCACCAGAGATACTTACACTGTGCCTATGGATTCAGGTATGATATCAGTAAAAAGGGTTGGAAATGGGTGTTGTAGTACAGCCCCACGCGTAGGTGGTGAGTGGGTGGCCTCGGCGACTAGGCCAGTAGGCTGTCGTGGTTACTTGTAGAAAAAAAAAAAAAAAAAAAAATGAAATCAGTGGATTCTTTACCAGTCTTGTTGAAAGTATACAAATTACAGTACTTAAAAAAAACTGTAATTTCCAGGCTTCGTGAAAAATTTATTTATTCATTCATAAGATAATTCTTCAAGTGTGCTGACTAGATTGAAACGCGGATATTGAAGCATTGAGGCAGGATCCAATCAATTGCATGATTCCAATCCAAGCAATGGGAATATTTTTTTGACCAAGGAAGCCTTCATCTTGATTACTAAGTCCTTAATATACTTACTCATTACCTATAAATCAATACTATTTAGTACTCATGAAACTCTGTCACATGACATGAAATGAAAATTTTTTGATCTCAGTATTAAACAAAGACAGTATTATACTATGATGAAGTTTGTATTTTAATATATAGATGTATTGTTTTATAGAACAATCTATCAGTATCAATCTTAATACTCAAGCACAAAGTGGTAATATGTGGATACAAGAGAGGAAAAAAGAATTGCAGCAAGTACTGCTTATCAACTCATCACATACTTGAGTAATGAGACGCCTGATTGGAGTACTAAAATTATGAATTACATGCAGTCTAGTTTTACGTGAAACGCTGCTACCACATACGGCATAAAAACAGAAGAGAAAAGTCGCAAGTGCTACGAGAAAAAATGTAATGCCGAAGTAGAAAGGTCTGGATTAATTACACATCCAAAAGTACTGTGGCTAGCCTACAGTCCAGATAGACTTGTTAATGGCGCCACTAAAAACGTAATAGAAATATCAATATCCAGTGGAGGGGAAACAGAAAACAGCTACAGGGTTAGTCGAATCGATAAAATTGTTAAAAAAAGAAAATGGAGAATTACTTGTGACAAAGAAACACCGATATCATTGTCAGGTTCAATTTGGAATGTTTGTCTCTAATATTCACAAATGTGAGTTCATTGTTTACTTCTCTTCCGATGATACTTGTGTCTTAGTTAATGTTGATTATAACATGAAAGTAATAAATAAAAATATACCAGAGTTAGAACAAGTGTATTTCAGATTCTTACTTGGTCCACTGGCAAATGGTAATAGTGGGGAAAAACCAGAGTTTGATAAGGGACCAAAGAAAGTAGTAAAACATATAGGTAATTTAAATTGAATTTAGTGTTACAGGAGATTGTGTTGCAGACTTATAAAATTTCTGCTGACACTTTATGTGTGATGAAAACCAGTCAAAATTAGTTCGTGGAAAAGCAATATTATGTTCCAAACATATATGTGCATTAATGGTGATAAGTAAAAATATGTGTACAAATGTAAAATAATGACTCTTTTATTTAAAATGTATGTTCAAACTTCAATACATTGTAAAATATGTATTAATCACAAACATTGTGTCTAAAATTAGCAATCTGCAATTATGGGGTTCCTCAAATGAACAAGAACAGAAACAAGTGTACATACATTGTCGATATAGAGAACAAGAGTCAACGATATTTTATTTTTCATTATCTTAAATATTTTCAGATGGTGAATTGTTCTTTCCCCGTTAAATCTTGCAGCTGCGATATCTTTTGTCAGCCAAACCTCTTGTTTATCAAATTGTATTTTTTTAAACTAATGTTGGTGGCATAATTAGCTGTATACAGATTTGCCAACACTCGATTTCGGTTCCAAACCCCTTGTCAATCATTAGGCCATCTCTTGTAGGCTCTAATCGATGAATAATACCAGACTGATTGAACAAAGCCTTATTAGAAGCTCTAACACCGTATGCCTTACTGATAAACGTTATTGCTCCACAGGAAACAATACACATTAAAAATTTTAGAGTCTCGCATCCTTTGTAATGCGAGTACAATTTAAGCAGGCATTTTAAGCAATTTGACTTCTTTTATACAGGACCTCTAGTACAATCTTAAACGCCGTAGGTCTTTTAAAATTTTTGAAGCTGGTTCTTTCATGAAATGATTATGAACAAAATGGCTTGAAATCTTGAGGAATCATATATTGAGTTACAATACACTACCCCTCAAAATTTCAGAGTAGGCTGACGAATATAATCGCAAGAAAATGATAAATGGAAATTAAATTCTAAACATGTGCTCGTATGTCAACTAAGCATTTTTTACAGAAAGTTGTAGCCTAGTTATTTATTTACTAAACATAATTAAGTAAAAAACTGACACAATAAAGCTTATGCAATTCCAAATATACTGCCATCTCGAAATATATGTGTTCACGGACTTAATCAAAAAATATTAAAAGAACCACAGGCATACATTTTCGTTTCTTATGTTGAAAGCATAGGTAAGCATCCACTGCTGGTATTTTGACGTTAATCGCAAATTTTAGATAATCATTCCTACGAACTTTTATATCGTACATTACGATCTAAAATTGTTAATCAGTACGTAATTTGCCTCAATAAAAAATATCAACAAATAATTGTTTAAAATTTAAGCAGCATTAATAAGTATCAACTTGACAGACGCACCTTTGACTCGGGAGTCATGAAAGAACCACCTAAACTTGTGTGTCTATTAAGATTTTTACTGCCTCGCCCCATCAAACAAAAAAAAAGAAATCTATACAAAAATTTTTTTAATTGTTAGTATCAATTTTCGGGACGCAAAACGTAAATCTGCCCGACAACTATGATTATGAGCATTTAGTTCTACGATTTAAAGCAGAATATAATACTCTGCAGGATTTCTTCTTTAGATGGCATACTATGCCACTTACTTAAAATGTGACAGCTGTACTATGTGTACAAAATTGTTAGCACAACTTTGCCTGGTAAGTCCAAACAAAACACCAAGGCATCTGAATAAAAAATTGTGTCTTAAATTGCATGAACACAAAACGATTCTTTCTTGCACAGTAATGGAAAACTTTTTTCGTTGCTTCCTTCACTTTTAGTAACAACTTATTATAAGCTGTTGACCAAACTGAAAAGACTCTTGTTAAAAAAAAAAGTTGTTCATAATTTTTTTATTAAAATCATCCAAGTCTGTTTCTGGTCAGCTACAACTTTGCTGTGACTGAGATAACATCTGTAACTGCTTTGCAATATCCTCGTCAACTGAATCATCATTAGTATCATTCAAGTAAACTTCAACTTCACTTGTCGACAAATCAAAGGAACTACTGTCACACTGAATGAAACTGATAATTTCATTTTTGATAGATTTTATTTCATCGCCAATGGCCAATGCTACATTGTGAGACGACTTTTTGGCACTGATCGGGGCGACCCGCTGCGGCTAGCCGTCGAACCGGACGCACATTTTTCGACAGTACCAGACTCGTATCGAACAGCGTGCTCCTACGAGAAGAGGAGTGGATTCGCGTGGAAATGATCATGTATATTATAAGCGCACATTTTGGAGATACGTGAAAGGGGTATACCGAATGTGTGCCGACAATGAGAGGAGTGGAAATGTCGATTATAGCTATATATTTGAGCGCACAGCCAAAGCAAGCGACGACACGAGTTTTTTTCTTTTGACTGCAACCGAGTATATGCTATATATATTTCAATGACTCTTGCTTTCTCGCTCTTGATTCAATGTTATCTATTAATCTAATTTATTTAAATCGTGGAACTAAATGCTCATAATTACATGCACAGAATTAGATTTTTTTTCTTTCTTTTTTTTAATGCGATTCATCACTCTGGTTTATCTTTTTTTCATTTATGTTTTATTTAAATTCATAAATAATGTTACAAACACTTTTTTCCTTTACGTCGAAATAAATATATTTTTAATACTAATTCTATTAAATAATTTGGTAAGTTGATACTTATCGTTGGCAAGGCCATTTCGTAATTTCATAATAATAAAATAATTTCTTAGGATAAAAGTATATTTCTTACATTTAAAAACTCCCAAGAAATTATTAACTTTCAACGCAAGAGAGAAAAAATCCGAAGGCACAAGAAAACTTACTTTTATAACAATAATACCAAGTATGATTACTACCAGCAAAGAAGAGCATACATTCAATCATACAAGAATATTTGTCTGCATACATATATTATATTTTCTGGCTTGTATTTACGTTTTTAATTGTTAGGTGAGAGTCGATGCTTACACACACATGAGCGAACGCGAAGAGTATGTATGTGTCGGGTCTATGAACGTAGGGTATGGAAGTGCGAACGAGTCAGAAGTACGAGCATGTGAAGCGAGCAAGTAGCGAGGAGTCCGCGTGTAACTGCCAACTAGCGCACACATGTACTTTTAGGAGTATTGAATAAACGAATCATTAAGTTACATTCCCAGTGTACTCCTTTAATTTAATCCTGAATACAAATACACAACAAATGGCAAGGAGGATGGGATTTTGTTAAGTGCGCGAGATCTCGAGTAAAGTGTCGTGGCAGCACGAAGTGCTGGAATAGTGCGATAAAATTTCTATGGCATGCCGTGCGCCTTTAGGCAACACGGTCTATTATTTCGTTTCAATTTTATCTTTCAGTGTAATTGAATTTGAAGTTCCTCGTTTTTTGTAAGCCAAAATGACTACAACGGAACAATCTACAATACCTACAAATATGACTACAACTGCTATTACGTACATGCAGTCTCCATCATTACATGTGGAGCCTTTCGTCCCAGGAACTTCAGAATGGTACAGATGGCTACAGAGACTGTAAGGAGTTTTCTTAATCATGAAGCTGACACCTGAAGAAAAGGTTCCACTTTTATTACATTACATAGGTGAAACCGCATTAAATAATTTGTGCAACAATATTGGAGCGAAAAATCCTTACAAAAAATAATACGACACTCTGCGAATAGCAGCTAAAGATTGTACAGAGCTCATGTTAAGGTTAGAAGAAGTTTTTAAAGTACTGGGTGAATACGATTTAAAATTAAATCGAGAAAAATATGAACATTTTGCTTCAAGAATTTACTACTGCGGTTACGTAATAGATAAAAACGGATTACACAAAAATACACAAAAATTAGAAGCGATAGAAAAAATGAAAAGAACAACAAATATTTCAGAATTACAAGATTTTGTTGGATTTGTTAACTATTACGGTAGATCCATAAAGAACGTAAGTTAAATTTTAAAACCTTGGTATGAACTTTTACGTGTACAAAATAAATTTACGTGCTCAAACCACCAGGAAAAGGCATTTCTCGAAGCAAAGAAAGCTTTTACTAGTGAACAATGTTTAACGTATTATGACCCAAATTTACTTCTCGTACTGGCAACGGATGCGAGCCCATACGATGTTGGGGCAGCGTTATTACATCGTTTCCCTGATGGGGCTGAAAGGCCAATACAATACATTTCACAAACGTTGAATACAAAACAGAGAAAATATAGTCAGATAGATAAAGAAACGTATGCCATTGTTTATGATATAAAATTTTTTCATCAATATCGCTACGGAAAAAAAATTTACACTAATTACGGATCATAGGCTACTTACACAAATTTTTGCAAAAAACAAAGAATTGCCACGATACAGTGCAATGAGAATGCAACATTACGCGATATTTCTACGTGGTTTTAAATACACTATTGAGTACAAGAAATCGGAGAATAATGGCAACGCAGACGGTCTATCTAGACTACCCGTAATTACCGTGGAAGAAAACATCGACACCATTGATTTATTCTATATAAATACGTTTGAGATTTTGTCGGTCGATGCAAATACCGTACTAGAAAGAGCACATAAAGATCGTGAATTACCATATGTAATATCTTCATTAAAAATTGGAAAAAGCCTTAGGGCAAAAGAAACTTGGTGCATCGATTCACGTGAATTTACTTTAGAACAGGGGGTACTGATACGAAATCATCAAGTTGTTATACCGAAAGAATTACGAAATACGATTTTACAAGAAATACATAACGGTCATTTCGAAATAGTAAAAATGAAAGGTCTAGCTCAAGGGCATTGCTGGTGTCCGAACAGAAGTAACGATATAGAAAAATTGCAGAAGACTGCTTACAATGCCAAAGATACTAAAATAATCCGGTCAAAGCAGATATACATGTTTGGGAACCAGAAAAATCACCGTTTGATCGTGTGCACATAGATTTTTCCGGACCATTTCTTGGAAAATATTTTTTCATTTTAGTAGATGCGTTTTCGAAGTAGCCAGAAGTGTATATCGTAAACGATATGTTAAGTAAATCGACGATTACTGTTTGCACATAAATTTTTAGATGATTTGGAATTCCTAAGATTTTAATATCTGATAATGGTAGGACTTTTACTTCCACAACGTTCCAGGAATTTATTAAGACCAATGGCATTGTACATAAAAAACGGCTCCGTTTCACCCAGCGACGAACGGTCAAGCCGAAAGATACGTGCAAACAATAAAATCAGCACTAAGAAAATTACAGCATAAAGAAAAACTTTAATTAGATTTGCAATTCATTTTAGCACAATATAGTCAAATGCCTCATGCAATTACAAGGGTTCTGCCAACCGAATCAATGATCGGTAGAAAAATAAGATGTAGGTTAGATTTAATTAAACCGAGTGAAATTACAAAAAGAGCGGATGATGACAATAGAAAATACAGAAGAATTCAAGTAGGAGATAGTGTGGCAAGAAGGAAGTACGAAAAAAATGGATTTTTGGTAAAATAGTGCGTCGAACAGGTTAATTACATTATGAAATTAAATTACATGATGGGAGAGTATGGTTGCGACACATAAATCAATGGCGATGTATAGAAAATGGACAAGAGAAAGAAATTTTTCCTGAATTTTTTTTTCCGGAAGAAGAGATGGCAATGACGCGTATAGAACCAAAAGCAATAACAAATAATCTTAACACTTAATGGTTTTCAGAGTCAACCTCGTTTATAGGCAGTAATATCTCTATAGAGTCAGGAAAAGACAGTAGTCTACCTGTTAGACGAGTCAGAGGACGGGGAAAAAGACTAAAAAGAGATACGCCACAACAAAAGAATAATGATTCCACGAATGACGAAGAATTACATACACCAAGAATAATTCATGTAAATCCTTTAAGGGAACGGAAAGTTCCAACCCGTTTAAAATATTACATTACACATTAAACACTACTTATCTGATCGCGAAGGTAGGAATTCTTCGTCGGGGGGAAGTGTTAGGTGAGAGTCGATGTTTACACACATATGAGCGAACGCGAAGAGTATGTGTGTGCGGGTCTATGTACGTAGGGCATAGAAGTGTAAACGGATCAGAAGTACAAGCATATAAAGCGAGCGAGTAGCGAGGAGTCCGTGTGTAACTGCCAACTAGCGAACACATGTACTTAGGAGTAATGAATAAACGAATCCTTAAGTTACATTCCTAGTGTACTTCTTTCATTTAATCACGAATACAAATACACAACACTTATAATTTATAACTTGTATTTACAACCACTTGTAACTTAGAATATGGATTTCAAATAATAAAATTTGTAAGCTTACACATAATTTTCATTAATTTATAGTGTGTGTGTGTGCGTGTTTTTTTAAAGAAATAATTGAACTGTTCTGATCAATATCTTTATTTTACTATGCAATAATCAAAATTTTCGGATTATAAACACACTCTCGAGTTTTCCATCAAAATTGTTCCAAATATGTACTAACAAAAAATACTGCTCATAACACCTTAATTTAAGAAAAATTGGGTTTAATACTGGGTGCGTTGCATGCAGCCTGCTCAGGACATAATGGTGTAGTGGACGGTGGAGACAAACGATTCGGAAGGTCTGGATCGGGTACGCTCACGGTTACATCAGTTATTGTCAGCCGTTGTTTATTATAACTTATAGATGATTGTAAGTTATCCTCGCATGTTCTCAACTGGTCTAAATGTGTTTTCTAAACCCTGCCGTCACCTAATCTATGCTATACAACACAGGGCTTACTTTATCAACTACCTCCGCTCGGTGCCACTGATTCCTGGTTACGTCTTTCGCCATTACAATGCCATAGACGGAGAATTCTGTCGTACAATAGCCCTTTAAATACAACTTTTGTCTAGATTGGTTTTTCTCCACCGTCGCCCGTAAATTTACGTCAATCAAGCTTAGTCCCATTTCTAAGTTCCTACCCATTTGCAGAAATGCCGGAGTGCATCCGGTAGTATAGTAGGGTGACGTACGGTACAACAATAAGTACTAAAATAAAGTGTCATGCCGTGGCATTTGCTGAATCAATAATTTAAATTTAGCCTTAAACGACTTAACTACGTTCTCGGCAGCACCATTCAAAGCAGGTGGGTCGATAAGTAGCCGTTCAAACATGCTTAATGTTTTTCCCTTGTAAAAACCTTTGAAAATCCTCTGACGTAAAGAATGGTCCATTATCGGACACAATTATCCCTGGTAGCCCCCATACACTAAAATACTCTTTCAGCACCTTAATAGTGGTAGCCGCCATGATGTCGTGTAGTTCGCGAATATCAACCCACTTTGAGTAGGCGTCGGTGATTACGATATACATGTATCCATTAACCGGACCACAAAAGTCGATATCAAGGCGCTGGTTTGGTGCATCTGGCCGTTTCCATACATGAAGTTTAGCACGGGGCGGGTCACTATTGTACCGTAGGCAAAACTTGCAAGACTTGACCACATTTTCAATTGCCTTGTCTATTCCTGACCACTAAACATGCGACCTAGCCAGAGCCTTTATTTTCACAATTTCCATGTGGGCTACTTGAAATTTCTTCAAAACTATAGGGGTTGTAGGCTGGCTGGGATGACTAATCTATGACCCCATAAGATACAATCATTTTCAAGAGTTAGTTCGAGTTGCCATTTCTTAAAAAATTGAAATTTTTTATGTACTTTCGCAGGCCAACCGTCTCGTAAAAAGGTCACGATTTCATTTAGAATAGCGTCTTTTTTAGTCTCTTCACGCACTGTATCCACATTGATCCAATCAGCCTTATCCCTAACAAAATTTAAAAATATGTAATCTCATCATTCGCTATTACTTTGTATGTCGCTATATCGTTTGTGAGAACCCTCGATAGGGCATCAGTTGGTCCGTTTTCCGACTCCTTAATGTGCTTGATATCGAAATCATAACCTGATAGGAAAACGGCCCACCACTGTACACGACTCATGGCCATTTGCGAAATTCCTTTTTTCTTACTAAAAATGTACGACAGTAGTTTGTGATCTGTTTTAAGCGCAAAACTATGCCCTTACACGTATTGGTGAAACAATTTCACGCTAAAAACAAGTGCTAATGCCTCCTGGTCAAGTTGCGCGTAATTTTTTTCTGCTGGGTTCAATACTCTAGACGCATACGCTATAGTCTTTGTCTCAGCACTCGGGGAGGTATGTGAGAGCACTGCTCCCAGACCTAAGGGTGAGGCATCACACGTGATCTTAATTGGCAATTCAGAATTATAGTGTACAAGCACATCATGAGACATTAATCGTTTTTTTGCCTCTTCTAATGCCCTGTTGCGTTTTGGGGCCCGACGTCACTCAACATCCTTTTTCAATAATTCGTATAACGGATTTATCAAACTGCGTAGCTTTTTATAAATTTGGCATTGTAAGTGAGAGCACCAATAAAAGATTGCAATTCTTTTGCATTTGCAGTAATCTTTATCTTATAAATTACATTAATTTTACTTTGATCAACACTTAGTCCCTTTTTACATCTAGCTGATATCCTAAAAATTTGCTTTTGTTTGAGTGAACTCACATTTTTTTAACTTAACTGTCAATCCTTTATCGAGAAAACATTTTAAAACTTCATGCAATCTCTTATCACGCTCTTCACGCGTTTTGCCGGACACAAACATATCATCAAAATACGTACACACCAGGAATGCCACCAAACATGTTTTCCATTTATCTCTGGAATAAGCCCGAGGCTGATGCTATCCTGTGTGCTAACCTATTATATTTATACAGGCCTTTACGTGTCGTAATAGTTGTTAGATTTTTTGATTTGGCGTCTAACTCAATTTGTTGGTACTCGTGCGCTAAGTCCAATTTCGAAAAAAACTTCCCTCCTTCTAGCTTTGACAACATGTCACTGATTCAAGGAATCGGGTATTTATCGATAAAAAAACATGTATTTAGCGTGGTTTTATATTCACCACATAAGCGAATTTAGCCATTAGATCTGAGTACTGGGACTACCAGAGTGGCCCACTCACTACTTTTAATCGGTTCGATAATTTTCGCTTTCTCTAGCCGTACAATTTTGGATATTGTTGCGATGGTTCGGCGTTGCCGCCAAAGGGAAAGTGCGTGCAGAGAAAATACTAATAGTTTAATGTTCATGAACTCTTTAATAACACTTAACGACTTATCTAAGTACAAAATAATATAAAGTGATTGTGATGGAAACGGATTTGTAAAGTCTGTATGCCGGCTCGCATGGCTGCTTAAGTCAGCCATGCGGCTTCTTGGTCTCGGCAGCGTTGCGTGCGTCTTGAGCAGACGGAGAGGAAACTCTGATGGCCGCGCGCACTTCTTCCTCGGCCTGCGCCGTGCCACAGCTGAGGCGGCCTCCAGCCCACGAGTGGAAGAGAGAGAACGCTGTGCGCGCTGCGTGCGCATCCGGTGCAGATGGCGAGTTAGTCGAGCTCGCGAAGAATGAGCTGTTGCTTGCGCCTGCCAGATGGCGCCAGGCGTGTCGGCTGAGTCGCCACATCCACTCCCCCTCCAGTGACCAGCTTGGTTACAGCTGGAAACGAGACATGTCGCGAAGCTTTCTGAGCAGCTGGAGTTGGCTCAGGCTGTGTGGCCTGAGTTTCGACCTGGGGGGCAGCTGTCGGAGATGTGAGCGACGGAGACGGCTGAGTGTGTTGAGCTGTGATGATGGGCTCAGCGATGTAGTCGTCTGCGGGGCCATTGCATGCCTCAGCCTCCAGGTAGGCTGGTTTGAGCTGGTCCACAGAAACCTCCTTAGGAGCCCCAGCGCACTCGATGACAAAGGTGCGGTGCCCTGTGCGTTCGAGCACCTTGTGTGGTCCCGAGTACGGTGGCTCCAGTGGTTTGCATATGCTGTCAATGCGCAGAAAAACGTGCGAGCAAGTTCGCAAGTCCCTGTAACTGAAAGGATGGTTGTTGCTGTGTCTCGAAGCTGGCACCGGTCTGAGCGACAGTAACAGCTGTTTGAGACTGTGGACAAAGTTGATGTGGTTGGCTTGGACTGAGGATGTAACGAAGAACTGGCCCGGAAGACGGAGCGCGGTACCAAACACCATCTCCGCGGGCGAGGCCTCGAGATCCTCCTTGTAGGCCGAGCGCAATCCGAGCAGCACCATGGGCAGCGCGTCAACCCAGGACTGCGGGCAGCATCTGAGCGCCGCCTTAAGGGTGCGGTGGAGGCGTTCCACCATGCCGTTTGACTGCGGATGGTATGAAGTCGTGTGGCAGAGCTTGGCTCCCAGGGCGCGCGCCAGCTCGACGAACAGCGCCGACTCAAACTGCGCACCTCTATCCGACGTTATCCGCAAGGGAGTGCCGAAGAGACTGATCCAGTTGTCGTTGAGCGCTTTGGCAACTGTGGATGCCTGTATGTTTGGCAATGGAACTGCCATGGGCCAGCGGGAGAACCTGTCGATAATGGTTAGACAGTACTGCATCCCCTGGACCAAGGGCAGCTTGATAAGATCCACATGAATGTGCTCAAAGCGGTTGTCCGGTTCACTGAAGCGCCCCAGTGCCTCTCGGTTGTGGCGCGAGACCTTGGAGCGTTGACAGGCCTCGCAGTGCTTAGCCCAGAGCGCTACGTCTTTGCGGGCTCCCGGCCAAATGTAATGCCTGGTGAGGGCCTTGGCAGTGGCCTTGGCTCCGGGGTGGGCCAGACCGTGGATGATGTCGAAGGCCTGACGTCGCAGCGAGACGGGTAGGTAGGGCCGCACTTCTCCGGTGGAGACGTCGCAGTAGAGACTGGCACCATCTTTTTGAACCTGCAACAACTGAAGAGCACCCTGATCGTCGAGAAGGCTTGGTAGCTGCTCGTCAGCAGCCTGGGCCTCTGCGATGGCGCGTGTGTCCAGAGCGGCAGGCATCGTGATGGTGGCTGTGTCGACCTTGGGGTCGTTGGCAGCCGTGAAGTCCTCTGCGGGCGCGACGTGGGCTTCTGACACATGGGTGGTGGTGGTCGTCAACGTTGGCTTGGAGTCCTGGTGGTGTTGCTCCGGAACCGTTTGGGCGATGAGCATCCTGGAGAGCGCGTCCGCGACAAGGTTGTCACGGCCGCGTTTGTGCTGAAACTTGGCGTTGAAGCGCAGGATGTACTCCAGGTGACGAGCTTGACGAAGTGACGCTCTGTCCGAGCACTGGTGAGCCGAATGGACGAGTGGACGGTGGTCCGTGTAAATGACGAAGGTCCGTCCCTCGAGAATGCGCTCAAAGTGCTTGATTGCATCATGCACTGCCAGCAGCTCCTTGTCATAAGTGCTGTATTTGCACTGAGCACTCGTGAGCTTCAGAGAGAAGAATCCCAGAGGCTCCCAGAAGGCATCCGGGCGCTGCTGCTCCAGCACCGCTCCAATCGCCACATCCGAAGCGTCGGTTCTGAGGGCCAACGGCGCATTGGGTCGAAGAAAGGCGGTGCAAGCCGCCTCGGCGATGCTGTTACGGCATTGACGAAATGCCAAGTCCGCCTGCGGCGTCCACGCGAGCTGTGCCTTTTTGGGAAGGCCCTTGAGCAGCTCATGCAGTGGCGCCTGAGTCTGGGCTGCAGATGGAATGCAGCGTCGATAATAATTGGCCATCCCGAGAAAACGGCGTAGTTCCGTGGCGGTGTTGGGCCTGGCAAAGCTCTTGATTGCCTCGACCTTGGCCGGTGGAGGTTGGAAGCCATCTCGGGAGACCAGGTAACCCAGGAAGAGTGCCTGTGGCTGACCGATGGTGCATTTTTCAGCGTTGATCTTCAGCTTGGCTTCTCGCAGGGTTTCCAGGAGCTGACGCAGGTGGCGAAGGTGTTCCTCATGGCTCTGCGAGATGATCAACAGATCGTCCACGTACCCCTTTACAAAGGGCAGCTTCCGCAGGATATGGTCCATGGTCCTCTGAGCCGACTGCGTGGCGTTGCGGAGCCCCAGAGACGTACCTAGAAACTCATAAAGACCAAAGGGCGTGGTGACCGCAGTCTTTTCCACGTCCTCCTCGGCGATCGGAATCTGATAGAACGCCTTCTGGAGGTCCACCGCTGAGAAGATGTTGCCTCTGCTCTCCTGGAGCAGATCCTCGATCATGGGCAGGGGGTAGCGGTCCGGGATGGTGCAGGCATTGAGACGCCTGTAATCACCCGTGACACGCCAGGAGCCATCCTTCTTGGGCACCATGTGGAGTGGGCTGGCCCACTGGCTGCTGGATGGTCGAATGATCCCTCTGTCCAGGAGCTTGGCAAACGCTCTCTTGGCCGCCGCAAGCTTTTCCCCTGCAAGGCGCCTTGGGCGCTCTGAAACTGGGGGTCCCGTGGTGGTGATGGTGTGCCTGACCGGTAGGTCCGGCACCCTGATAGGCGTGGAGCTGGGCTCGAACACGTCCTTGAAGTCCTGGAGCAGCTGCGTGTACTGCTGGGCATAAGGGCAGTCGCTTCCTCGGGCTGGAATGATGGTGGAGACTGAGAAGACCCCCGCCATGGCCAGGTGGCCAGGCGCTGAGAGACCTGTGAGTCGGTCGATGAGCCGTCTCTTCTGCAGGTCCGGCAGTAGCCCGTGTCTGGCCAGGAAGTCCGCACCGAGGATGGCGTGCGGGACATCAGCGACGATAACGTCGCACTCAAAGTCGCGTCGCAGGCCCAGATTCAGCAGAATTTTTCGTGCTCCGTAGGTGTGGATGTCGGTCTGATTGGCAGCTGAAAGAGTGAGCGCTTGCTGCGTGAGCTTACCTTTGGCTTGAGCCTTGGGCAGCAACGAGACTATTGATCCCGTGTCAATCAGAAAGAATGTTTTGGAACGAGTGTCGAGGATGTGCAGGCGATGCTCCCGAGGATGGTTGCCGGTCTCAGCCACCTGCATCGAGGCCGGCGTGACTAGTTTTCCTGGGGAAAAGAGCAGGGCGCCTGACAGCTACGAGCCTTGCTGCCAAATTTGTTGTGGTACCAACAGTAGTCCTTGTTGACCTCCTGTTGTAGAGTTCGGCTGCGGCTCCTGCTGCGCGCACGGTTGTTGCGACGACCTGCGTTCGAATTGTTGTTGTTGTTGTTATTGTTCGTCCTCGGCAGACAAGCCTTGAGTGCCGTTGACATCTGCGACATCAGCACGTTGTTCTGCTGCAGCTGACGGACAATGGCATCATTGGACGAAACAGCGTTGATCTGCGCAGCAGAGCTGACTAGGCTGTCTGCTGCCTCTGTAAGCTCCTCCACAGGAGTGGTTGCAGACTTGAAGGCCTGCAGGAGTGTCTGCGCGAGGCACGGTCACTTGGAGAGCCACAGCGCTTTAACCAAGACGTCATCCGCCTCTCCGGCCAGCGCCTTCATCTTGCGCCAGAGCTGCAAAGGCGTACTGTCTCCCAACTCCACGTTGGTGAGTAGGCGCTTCAGAGCCACCTCCTTGGATTCTGCCAAACGCTTCATCAGAGCTGCTTTTAAAAAATCGTACCTGTCTGTCTCCGGCTTGTTTTTGAGCAGGTCGACGAGGTCTCTAAGTGTTTCTTTGTCCAGGGCACTGTAGACTGCACCATACTTAAGTGCATCATCTGTTACTTTGTTGGCACTGAAGATTTCCTCGGCCTGCATGAACCAGAGCTCCGGCTCGTCGCGCAAAAAGCGTTGCAGCATGTTGCTGGGGTTTGCTGCCATGGCTGCTGCCGGACTCTCCTCAGCGTCCTCCCAGTGCTCGCCTTGCTCCGTGCGCGGCCCGGGGCTCGCTGGCTTATGTGTGTCGGTAGGCGCGCGCTTGCTCGGCTCCTCAGCCTGCAGCGTGTTGGGGGCGGGTGGCGCGGTGCGCCGCAACTCAGGCGCTGCAAGGGCAGCGGCAGACTTCTGCAGCGTTGGCGCCGACCTGCCTGCTTGCCGATCCGAGGCACATGGCGTGCCCTCACTGCCCGACAAAAAGAATCGGCCCCTGCCGGACATGCGGCGCGAGGGAAATGCGGGCGTGCGCGCGGATGTGTGTCACGCGATCGTTCATGGGCACCGCACTGCACGAGCACGTGCTCGAGAAAAATCACAGCACAAAAAAACGCACACTATGCACTGTCCTTTCCATTTGTTTGTTGCACTTACACGAAAAGAAAAAAAGTCAAAGAGTCACACACTGCACTACTCCCAAATCGCACACCATTTGCAGCGCGTGAGAGAGAACTGTAAGAACACTGACGCACTCGGGGTCACCAATTTGGATATTGTTGCGATGGTTCAGCGTTGCCACCAAAGGGAAAGTGCGTGCAGAGAAAATACTAATAGTTTAATGTTCATGAACTCTTTAATAACACTTAACGACTTATCTAAGTACAAAATAATATAAAGTGATTGTGATGGAAACGGATTTGTAAAGTCTGTATGCCGGCTCGCATGGCTGCTTAAGTCAGCCATGCGGCTTCTTGGTCTCGGCAGCGTTGCGTGCGTCTTGAGCAGACGGAGAGGAAACTCTGATGGCCGCGCGCACTTCTTCTTCGGCCTGCGCCATGCCACAGCTGAGGCGGCCTCCGGCCCACGAGTGGAAGAGAGAGAACGCCGTGCGCGCTGCGTGCGCATCCGGTGCAGATGGCGAGTTAGTCGAGCTCGCGAGGAATGAGCTGTTGCTTGCGCCTGCCAGATGGCGCCAGGCGTGTCGGCTGAGTCACCACACAATCTCTTCTTCGAGCTTGCTGCGCATCGCGAAGGGTACCGGCCGCACCTTACTAAACACAGGTGTAATATCTGGTTTCAGATGCAACATGAATTTGGCACTGAGATATAAACCCGCTTGATTCGAAAAAACTTGGTTAAACTTGCTAATTAGGGCACTCATAGGGGCCTTATTTTCACGTATAGCATTGATACTAATATTACTCAGATCACAACCATCCTTTAGTTCAAGTATACCCAGCGCATGCAACCATTCTCGGACCATGATAGGTGTATTCACATGGCTCGGCATAACAAACAATTCAAGTACCACTGAGAGGCCTTCAAGCGTCACGTGTACACGGAGTAATCCTAATAGCGTCAACTTTTGTTCGTGGTATGTTTTGAAAATGCGCTTAGTAGTATTCTACGGAAGTTCGCGCAGGTGTTTATGCTCATTGAGAATTTTCTCCGAAATGGCCGAGACGGGGGATCCTGTATCGACTTTGAGACGCAACGGTTTTCGCGCAACTTTGACACTAATACATAGTGGTTTACTACACTGATTTACACATTTGCTCACATGTTTCCCCTCATGCAAACAGAACATAGAATCATACACTTTACTCAGCAACCGTGTCTCACTGTCCTCTTCCACGAAATCTTGTCTATCCACGCTCGCTTTCTTCAGCTGTTGTTTACCTTGTTTTCCGGGAATTGATCCCTCTTTGCTCTTGCACATTGCTTGAAGATGTCTGGTTTTACTACATTGGTTGCATTTGAAATTTTTGTAACAACTCTCGCATTTACGGTGATTTGCTTTGCTACAGCAGAAACACGATTGCTCTCGTTTTGTCCTGTCGTCGATCGCTTCCTATCTTTTACGAAGTTCAACGTGTCAACGCCCACGTGCATTTTGGCGGCATCACGACCGGCCGATTCCATTGATTATGCAATCTCAAATACTATGATACGAGCGGTCCTTTTCCCTCAGTAATCTTTGTTTGATGGATTGACTTGCTAGTCCCCACACAAATTGGTCGCGGAGGCTGCTCTCTAGCTTTGGACTGAAATCGTACTCCTTAGGTAGCCTTTTTAAATTGGCCAGGTATGTCTTAACATCTTCGCCCGGCTACTGTCAACACTCTCTGAACGTGTATACATGGGGCTGGCTGCAAGTGCTCTCTCATAACTTATTCCAACTCACTAAATTGTTACGTTACAAGTGTGAGTGGTGAACACAAGTTGTGAAGAAGCTCATACGCGCCCTTATCTATGAGCATTACGGACAGCGGCACGTGTTTATTTGAGGGCACTTGATCAACACTGCAGTATTCTTGGAAACGATCAAACCACAACGACTTCTTTTCCTCCAATACGTATTCACTCAGATTACCAATGGTACCTTTAATTATAGTGTTCGAAGTGACTCGCTGTACTTGTTCACTCGCTAAGTTTGTGAGTAGTTTTGCTGCTTCCCATTTCTTTTTCTCTTCTTTTATCCTTGCTCTTTACTGTGCATTTTTCTCGCTTTCTTCTACTACATCGCTTGTAAATTGCTCCCACTCATCTTTAGTAAGCTCTCCAATCGGTTTTCCTTCAAAATCCATTGTTCCGCTTTTTTTTTTGCTTTTCTTAACACGCGTTCATCTCTTTTTGTTTTTTGTTTTAATCCTCGTCGCCACTGTGATGTTTTTGCCTATTTATTAAAGAAGTCTATCCATACATATATATATTCTTTAGTCTTCATTCGTTAATAGATACAAGGTTATGCACAAGAGAGATCGAGCTTGGGCAACACTCGGAATAGGTCTGGCGGGACGCCGAACGGTACACAACAGAATGCATGTAATGTGGTGCACCTACTAGGTGGCTCCTCTAATACATCAAGTCAGTGGTTCACAGTTCACACATATACAACACAACCTATATTATACGGTGTCAGATTTTAGTTCCACTGAAATCTGACAGATGCGCCACTTGTGGGATAACACGACGAATTGACGAGTCTGCAGCAGTTGGTATCAACGCAGTAATAGAGTCATTTACCCCTAGCCATTTCCTAAAAAAAATGGTCATGTTGACTTGCCAACTTTATGTCTCTGGATCTCGAACACTCATCATAATAGGCTTTTTAGCATATTCTTTTGCTCAATATTTGCCATCAAGTTAGTTTTTTTGCAGCGACTATTACAGAGTAATGTGTTATAATTGTAAGCTGGCAGTGGACAAATAAATAGACTCAATGTAGTCTTACGTTTAACAATAAATGCATTTATTACTTTAAACGTTCATAATAATAAACAATCATGCGTGTGCACGCAACTACGACCAACTTAATACTGAACTACATACTATACTATTCTACTACAGGAACTAAAGCCTACACAGCGCAGCCACACACTCACACAATCAATACAGGTATATCAATGTTACTCATTGGAGAAGAACAACCGGCCTTACAACATAATGATGGTCGTGATGACTCTGAACTGAAACCAGCGTAACTACTGCTGTATTTTTATATCCAAAACATTAATTTAAACGGTATTGGCGAAATATTTTTTTGCTAATAATTTGCCAATTTCTCTGTTACAGAAATATTTTTTTTGCCGTAACTAACATATATATTGCTTAAAAGAGACTTATGCGTACATAATTAAAAAAAAAATGTCCCAAGGATTTTTTTTATCGGATTAACGCAACAGCCTACTGGCCTAGTCTCCAGAGCAACCCACTTACCACCTACGTGTGGGAATGTATTGCTGCACCCATTTTTGCCAATCATTTAACTGATATCATACTTATCGTACCACGGGCACAGTGGAAATACCTCCGGTGAAATACCTTGTCAATTAAGCTTATACTCTCTGCACCATGGTACATCGGGTTCACTTGTCACTGTATAATTTTTTCCAGTAAAAGACACAATAGTTCAGGACGTCCACTCCTTGCCAGTTAAGCCAGCGCTCTCTGCCGAAGCATCGAATCCAGGCTAATTTTCTTCTTTCGCCGCAGTAAACTGAAAATTTTTGTTTCATTCTGCATTACATGACCAACAATTCGTACATGTATTACATTTATCATAGCAAACAAGGAGGTACTTAGAATGCGCGAATCATAACTTAAGTAATATATTAAGGTGTATGTATTATTCTATGCAGGCACAAGCTCAACTTCGTAAAAATATTAAAATTTTCACTATTTCAATGTGGGATTCTTAAATATCCATTGAAATTAGGTGTACTCTAATTTTCTCAGTTTTTATAATTCCGAGTTTAATAACATTTGAGTTGGAAGTTTCACTTCGGCCTAGGGTCCCGCGATCCATACCTGGTTTTTTAAAACCCTTTACTTAAACAATAAGCAAGTCACCATCAAAGTGGATACAGAAGCAGCTGTCCCGCTCATAGGAAGATAGCAAGCAAAAAAACCTTTTTTCTGGAATGCCAGAACTTCGAATAAATTTACAGTTAATCACATATTGTAAGTGAAAATTAAATGTAATTGGATACATTACAGTAAAAATAAAATTCATAAATTTTTAAAGTAGAGGAAATCTATTGTTACGTCGGCGCAACTTATTATTTGAGCCTAAGCTTTTGCTTAATAACTCGGGACTCGCACTGGGCGCGTAGGTGGGACGCGGGGCTAAAGGTTAATTATTTTTTTTGTTTGAGTATCTGAAAGGGGGCAAGGACGGCCGTTTTGATTAAATCGAAACGGTTGTCGAGCAATAATGCGATGCACTCGTTCGCGGCGCGCCTCGGATTTATTGAGAATACCTGGTGCAATGAGTCGAACAGTATCCCGTTCGCGATCTAGAAGTTACCAGTACCGTAACGAGCAAAGGTAGTTACACTCTAGAGGTTACGCAAGGGGGTAAAATGGTTTAAGTTCGCGACCGGTCTAGGATCCACCAGTGCCATCCGGAGTAAATGTGATTGCCCTAGACTTTACGGGAGGACTAATTTGTCTATTTAATTTCGTAACGTGGTATTTACCGATACCGAATTTCAAACTCTAACAAAAACACGTCCGCGTTTTAAACCGAGAGAAAAAGGAAAAAGAACTTGTCACTTTGTATTTGAATTCGACTTACTTTTATTTGCTGATATATAACGTACAGCGGAGTGAACCAGCGCGAGGTGTCCGAGATCGAAGATTTAAAACCGCACTCGTGGAGGACCGTGAGATAGCAAAGGCGGACTCTAGCTACCTAGTCAACCGTTCAAGGGTGAAATTAAAACTGTAATTTTTGTGTGCCTTCAGGCCCTTTTTATAAGGAGTAGCGGACCTCGACCACGCATTGGCTCGAAAAACGCAGGAAAACTTGCCGGGGGAAAATTTTGAAGAAAAGACAATAGCCGAAAATCTAATTGGCTAGAACTGCTCTAGTTTAGCCACTCAGAAATTGGCACATCCCACACCCGGCTTGTGTCTATGTGTCAAGAGAAGGGAAGGTGATTCACTTACTCATGCCCTTCCTTTCTCTTTTACATCAAAAAGTTACAAGATTTTATCATAACTTAATATTAACGTTAAGATGTGGTATTATCATTATTAACAAATAGTAAACATTGTTCACCCATTCAATCGAGCCCAATGCAAAAAGAGCGGTGAACATCGCTTAATATTTAGGTTTGATTGAATAGATGCTCAGCACCTCGTGGTATTAATAATAGTTTTAGTAGTAGTTAATTTTAGATATTAATAACTATAATAATTGCTAGATTTTACGCTAGTTACACCTGTACACGTGAGCATTGATCGGACTACTAATGATTAATTAAAAACAGCGGTTTCTGTGGTTAAAACACGTATATCTATAGAAACAGAAGTGGGGTGCTCGTCGCGAACTATTATATTGTTAACTTATTTAGATTTACCGATAGTTTCCATTCATTGTTATTGTTAGTTGTAAATGTATTTCAAAATGTTAGTAGCATTTGGTCAACTATGGCTTTCTCTGCTTGTCGTAGAAACGGAAATCGGCTCAGGGTGCCCTGGGGAATCGAAAAATTCCGTTACCCGTGTTGGGGGCAAGAGTGCAGACTCTCTCTCGACATCTCTGTGTCAGGAAAAGGGGGAAGTGCCATGACTTTCCCGTTTTCCTTTACATTTGAAACAGTGACAGTTTTTAACAAGATTACAATTTAGGCTATTGCAGTATGTTTATGAAATTGTTAACGCGATACAAAAGGGTTGTACAGTAAACCATCAGCCTGCGAACATGAATGGTAAAAATCGGATAATTCTTTGAAAGTCAATAAGATTGATTTCGTAGGTTTATGTAATATTGTTGCTGGCTAATGGTGTAGCGTGTACAGGTTGTATTAGCCATATGTAATAATTCTAGCATTTGCTAATATTCTCGCTTAGTCTATGGGTCTTAACTCTAAGTTATCCTAGTTTTTAACATCGCATCTTTTAAACTCAATCTATATATACTAATATCTAATATTAAACCTCAGCGCAGCTGTTCCCAGTTAACCTTTTGCATCTGTTAGTTCTTTAAAGTTATTTTATTACTTTACACTTTGAAAAGTATTTCATTTGATTTCTTTTCCGGTCAGCATGGGCCAGCGTGCATGTATGTGAGTCATGCATGGGCGTAGTACCTTAGCTACGAGCAATCTTGTAGGTGGTTCACCTCTAAGTCGGTCGATTTCAAATTAATTGTCTGCAGGTATCCATTTTTAACCATTATAAAAAAAAAATATGTTTCTTGTCATGATTACATTAATATATCCNTCAGCCTCCAGGTAGGCTGGTTTGAGCTGGTCCACAGAAACCTCCTTAGGAGCCCCAGCGCGCTCGATGACAAAGGTGCGGTGCCCTGTGCGTTCGAGCACCTTGTGTGGTCCCGAGTACGGTGGCTCCAGTGGCTTGCGAATGCTGTCAATGCACAGAAGAACGTGCGAGCAAGTTCGCAAGTCCCTGTAACTGAAAGGATGATTGTTGCTGTGTCTCGAAGCTGGCACCGGTCTGAGCGACAGGAACAGCTGTTTGAGACTGTGGACAAAGTTGATGTGGTTGGCTTGGACTGAGGATGTAACGAAGAACTGGCCTAGAAGACGGAGCGCGGTACCAAACACCATCTCCGCGGGCGAGGCCTCGAGATCCTCCTTGTAGGCCGAGCGCAATCCAAGCAGCACCATGGGCAGCGCGTCAACCCAGGACTGCGGGCAGCATCTGAGCGCCGCCTTAAGGGTGCGGTGGAGGCGTTCCACCATGCCGTTTGACTGCGGATGGTATGAAGTCGTGTGGCAGAGCTTGGCTCCCAGGGCGCGCGCCAGCTCGACGAACAGCGCCGACTCAAACTGCGCACCTCTATCCGACGTTATCCGCAAGGGAGTGCCGAAGAGACTGATCCAGTTGTCGTTGAGCGCTTTGGCAACTGTGGATGCCTGTATGTTTGGCAATGGAACTGCCATGGGCCAGCGGGAGAACCTGTCAATGATGGTTAGACAGTACTGCATCCCCTGGACCAAGGGCAGCTTGATAAGATCCACGTGAATGTGCTCAAAGCGGTTGTCCGGTTCACTGAAGCGCCCCAGTGCCTCTCGGTTGTGGCACGAGACCTTGGAGCGTTGACAGGCCTCGCAGTGCTTAGCCCAGAGCGCCACGTCTTTGCGGGCTCCCGGCCAAATGTAATGCCTGGTGAGGGCCTTGGCAGTGGCCTTGGCTCCGGGGTGGGCCAGACCGTGGATGATGTCGAAGGCCTGACGTCGCAGCGAGGCCGGTAGGTAGGGCCGCACTTCTCCGGTGGAGACGTCGCAGTAGAGACTGACACCATCTGTTTGAACCTGCAACAACTGAAGAGCACCCTGATCGTCGAGAAGGCTTGGTAGCTGCTCGTCAGCAGCCTGGGCCTCTGCGATGGCACGTGTGTCCAGAGCGGCAGGCATCGTGATGGTGGCTGTGTCGACCTTGGGGTCGTTGGCAGCCGTGAAGTCCTCTGCGGGCGCGACGTGGGCTTTCGACACATGGGTGGTGGTGGTCGTCGACGTTGGCTTGGAGTCCTGGTGATGTTGCTCCGGAACCGTTTGGACGATGAGCATCCTGGAGAGCGCGTCCGCGACAAGATTGTCACGGCCGCGTGTGTGCTGAAACTTGGCGTTGAAGCGCAGGATGTACTCCAGGTGACGAGCTTGACGAGGTGACGCTCTGTCCGAGCGCTGGTGAGCCGAATGGATGAGTGGACGGTGGTCCGTGTAGATGACGAAGGTCCGTCCCTCGAGAATGCGCTCAAAGTGCTGGATTGCCTCATGCACTGCCAGCAGCTCCCTGTCATAAGTGCCGCATTTGCACTGAGCACTCGTGAGCTTCTGGGAGAAGAATCCCAGAGATTCCCAGAAGGCATCCGGGCGCTGCTGCTCCAGCATCGCTCCAATCGCCACATCCGAAGCGTCGGTTCTGAGGGCCAACGGCGCATCGGGTCGAAGAAAGGCGGTGCAAGCCGCCTCGGCGATGCTGTTACGGCATTGACGAAATACCAAGTCCGCCTGCGGCGTCCACGCGAGCTGTGCCTTTTTGGGAAGGCCCTTGAGCAGCTCATGCAGTGGCGCCTGAGTCTGGGCTGCAGATGGAATGCAGCGTCGATAGTAGTTGGCCATCCCGAGAAAACGGCGTAGTTCCGTGGCGGTGTTGGGCCTGGCAAAGCTCTTGATTGCCTCGACCTTGGCCGTTGGAGGTTGGAAGCCATCTCGGGAGATCAGGTAACCCAGGAAGAGTGCCTGTGGCTGACCGATGGTGCATTTTTCAGCGTTGATCTTCAGCTTGGCTTCTCGCAGGGTTTCCAGGAGCTGACGCAGGTAGCGAAGGTGTTCCTCATGGCTCTGCGAGATGATCAACAGATCGTCCGCGTACCCCTTTACAAAGGACAGCTTCCGCAGGATATGGTCCATGGTCCTCTGAGCCGACTGCGTGGCGTTGCGGAGCCCCAGAGACGTACCTAGAAACTCATAAAGACCAAAGGGCGTGGTGACTGCAGTCTTTTCCACGTCCTCCTCGGCGATCGGAATCTGATAGAACGCCTTCTGGAGGTCCACCGCGGAGAAGATGTTGCCTCTGCTCTCCTGGAGCAGATCCTCGATCATGGGCAGGGGGTAGCGGTCCAGGATGGTGCAGGCATGGAGACGCCTGTAATCACCCGTGACACGCCAGGAGCCATCCTTCTTGGGCACCATGTGGAGTGGGCTGGCCCACTGGCTGCTGGATGGTCGAATGATCCCTCTGTCCAGGAGGTTGGTAAACGCTCTCTTGGCCGCTGCAAGCTTTTCCCCTGCAAGGCGCCTTGGGCGCTCTGAAACTGGGGGTCCCGTGGTGGTGATGGTGTGTCTGACCGGTAGGTCCGGCACTCTGATAGGCGTGGAGCTGGGCTCGAACACGTCCTTGAAGTCCTGAAGCAGCTGCGTGTACTGCTGGGCATAAGGGCAGTCGCTTCCTCGGGCTGGAATGATGGTGGAGACCGAGAAGACCCCCACCATGCACAGGTGGCCAGGCGCTGAGAGACCTGTGAGTCGGTCGATGAGCCGTCTCTTCTGCAGGTCCGGCAGTAGCCCGTGTCTGGCCAGGAAGTCCGCACCGAGGATGGCGTGCGGGACATCAGCGACGATAACGTCGCACTCGAAGTCGCGTCGCAGGCCCAGATTCAGCAGCATTTTGCGTGCTCCGTAGGTGTGGATGTCGGTCTGATTGGCAGCTGAAAGAGTGAGCGCTTGCTGCGTGAGCTTACCTTTGGCTTGAGCCTTGGGCAGCAACGAGACTATTGATCCCGTGTCAATCAGAAAGAATGTTTTGGAACGAGTGTCGAGGATGTGCAGGCGATGCTCCCGAGGATGGTTGCCGGTCTCAGCCACCTGCATCGAGGCCGGCGTGACTAGTTTTCCTGGGGAAAAGAGCAGGGCGCCTGACAGCTACGAGCCTTGCTGCCAAATTTGTTGTGGTACCAACAGTAGTCCTTGTTGACCTCCTGTTGTCGAGTTCGGCTGCGGCTCCT
>NW_019379530.1:120644-142886 GCF_000648655.2 Copidosoma floridanum | reverse complement strand
TTCCGTTACCCGTGTTGGGGGCAAGAGTGCGGACTCTCTCTCGACATCTCTGCGTCAGGAAAAGGGGGAAGTGCCATGACTTTCCCGTTGTCCTTTACATTTGAAACAGTGACAGTTTTTAACAAGATTACAATTTGGGCTATTGCAGTATGTTTATGAAATTGTTAACGCGATACAAAAGGGTTGTACAGTAAACCATGAGCCTGCGAACATGAATGGTAAAAATCGGATAATTCTTTGAAAGTCAATAAGATTGATTTCGTAGGTTTATGTAATATTGTTGCTGGCTAATGGTGTAGCGTGTACAGGTTGTATTAGCCATATGTAATAATTCTAGCATTTGCTAATATTCTCGCTTAGTCTATGGGTCTTAACTCTAAGTTATCCTAGTTTTTAACATCGCATCTTTTAAACTCAATCTATATATACTAATATCTAATATTAAACCTCAGCGCAGCTGTTCCCAGTTAACCTTTTGCATCTGTTAGTTCTTTAAAGTTATTTTATTACTTTACACTTTGAAAAGTATTTCATTTGATTTCTTTTCCGGTCAGCATGGGCCAGCGTGCATGTATGCGAGTCATGCATGGGCGTAGTACCTTAGCTACGAGCAATCTTGTACGTGATTCACCTCTTTTTAGATGCACATTGGCCCCTGCGTTTAGCGTTCTAAAATCGGCACGGAAAGTTTTGAAGCAAGGGAAAAAAAAATTAATGTGTATACACCGATGTTACACTATATTTTATAGATATTGAGCGAGTACTATTATTAGGTTGCGAATGGATTACAAAAATGTGAAACGACAAAGGTACTGGTATATTAGTTGGTTCCATTTAACGAGTAAAAATTTCAGACGCACGAAAAACGACAACAACTCAAGAACTATTATGTTAATATCAAAATGTTACAAGCAAAAACTTAAGTGCAATACACGATCTCCAAGCGTCGTTAACGTTAAGGGAAAACGTCAAACCTTTTTTTTAAGCCCAGAACTTTACCTTCTAAGTTAATAGCTTTGGTAGACAAGGGAATAGATTAACTAGTGAAAGAAGAGGTACCAGAAAAAGTCGATACTTTAGACTTTGCAATTCCAATAGTGCCTGTGCTAAAGAACAACAATCGAGTTAGATTACGTAGTGATTACAGCGTTACATTAAAATGTGCAGTTAAAAGTAAATAAATATCCATTACCCACTACGGAGGAACTACTCTCGGATATGTCGTGCTGTAATATGTTTACTAAGTTGGATTTTAGATTAGCTTATTTACAATTGCAAATTTATGAAGAAAGCGCAAAAATGTTAACGATAAACATGCACAACGGTCTATTTAAATGTAATAGATTAATGCACGGTGTCGTCTCTGCACCAGCAATTTGGCAAGAAAAAAAAAGAAAGTATACGAGATATAGCAGAAGTTTAAGTTTTTATAGATGATGTTCAAATTGCAGCAAAGAATTTTACGGAAATTAAGTTAATGTGAGAAGAAGTTTTTCAATTACTGAATAAGTAAAATATTGAGATTAACCGAGAAAAATGCTAATTTTTTGCTTCCAGAATAAGTTACTGTAGTTATGTAATAAATAAAGACGGATTGCTTACAGATATAAGTAAATTAGGAACAATAGAGAGTATAAAAAGACCCACAAACATTGATAAATTGCCAGCTTTTGTTGGATTTGTAAATTATCACCGTAGATTCATAAGAAATGATAGTTTAATATTGGAACCTTCATATTAATTATTACGTACTAAAAATGAGTTTGCGTGGTTAGATCACCAAGAGGTGGCATTTCTTTACATCGCTTTTTTGATGGGAGCGAAAAATATGTTTAAACGATAAAATTATCATTAAGTAAACTAGAAGGTAAGCAAAAAGTTCAATTAAAATTTACCAAAAATATTAGCACAAAACCTTCTGATGCCTCATGTGAAAACAGAACTTCCACCGACAGGTGAAACAAAACAAAATATTTAATAAAAATAAGAAGTTTAGAGATTTCAAATCGGAGAAAGTGCAACAACAACAAAGTATGACAAGAAATAAAAATTTATACTTCGTAAAATTATTATTTTTGAACGGAAAAGTTACATTGTGAAATTAAATTACATGACGGGAGAGTATGTTCGCGACATATAAATCAATTACTACGTATAGGGAGTATTAGGGTGGTCGTTGAAAATTAAATTTTTTTTAGGCGCCCAAAAAAAAATTTCCTCTTGNTGTAGAAATAAATAAAGAGGTAGAGAGTATTGGAAAGGAAATGAGGACAAGAAGTGTAGATTATGCATAGAAGAAGAAAAAGACCATAGAAACATAGTTAATATATGCAAAGATACGAGAAATAAGGAAGTAATGGAGAAAATATTAAGTCATGATGCAAAAGAGGTAGAATTACTAAGACGAGTACTCAAAGAAAGAGAAGAGCAGAAAAGGATTATATTATACTGATGTGTCCAAATCAAAACCAATAGAATGCTTCTCGCTTACAAACTTACTATAATATAAGCTATTTATTAAAAATAATATTGTATGTTATTAATCTACGACGGAAAAAGAACAGATGTATCATTCCAACAAATATATTTATTCCCCAGACACTAATAAGCCATTATTATTATACTGTCACCAGTATTTCTATTGTCCTTTTTTTCACACAATTTCTGGAGTGTAAAAGAATTCATTTTGATCTTTTACATCTGTGCCCCTCAAAACTTTACATAAGTGAGGCTC
The DNA here is from genome assembly GCF_000648655.2 of Copidosoma floridanum. The sequence goes on along the minus strand of NW_019379530.1, from coordinate 140,152 downwards.
CTAGCTGTAAAGCGTAGAGTGGGTACAGTTGATCAGCAAGTAGTTGGATGACATTATAAGACCCTTTACCTTTTTAAGGAAAGTTTCTTTTGGGCGCCTGAAAAAATTTAATTTTCAACGACCACCCTAGAGAGTATACAGGAGAAAGAAAAAATTCCGGAATTTTTCGTTCTGGAGGAAGAGGTAGCCATTACACACCAAGAACCACAAGTTATAAGGAATAATCGTAACACTTTCATGTTTTCGGGGTTAACTGTTTTCTGGCAGTAATGTCTCTACAGAGTCAAGAAAAGACAGCAAGTCATTAGTTAGACGAGCCAGAGGACGGCGAAAAAAAAATAAGAAAAGGTACGCCGCAAAAAAATGAAGACGATTCCACAAATGACAAAGAATCCCATACACCAAGAATAATTCGCACAAATCTATCGGGAAAGGTGTTAGGTAGAAGTCGATGCTTGCGCACACATATGAGCGAGCGCGGAAAAGTGTGTACATGTAGCTCTGTGAGACTGTATGGAGTAAAAGTGTGAAGAGTACGAGTCACAAGTCAAGAGTATTTAAAGTGAGCAAACAGCAGAGTTTGTGTGTAACTGTCGACCAGCGCACATATGTAAAGGGGGAATATTAAATAAACGAAAAGTAAGATCATATATCCACAGTGATGATTCTTACTTATGTTCCCTTGTAAATACACAACAAGTAACTATTTCTTGTATACTATTAGTAATAAAACAAGTAGATGTAAACATATGTGTATTTGTAAAAGTGTATGCATATATTAATGAATATCTAAATAAATTAATACATCTACGTATATGCTATATATAACGTTTATTACCATACGTGTGATTATATATACGTATCCAACGCTATCAATAATACATGTATATATGTATAAATATGTGTGTATGTGTGAACATGGATATTTACACGTACACGCATACATATAAAAAAGATATAATTACTATCATACATACATATAGATGTACATTTGTGTATGTAAATATATACGCACGTACATACAAATACATATATTTACATATATATGTAGATTAATGTGCACACGTATACACTGTAGTACAAGCCGTTATACATATGTACACAGGTACTGCAGACGCGTACAATGGACAGCTCATCTCTCTGTCTCTTTCGCTTAGAATACGCGTGGAGTAGAAGATCTTACGATTTTTCGTAACGTCAATTTTTTCGTGTTTGGTCCACCCGCTCAGGCCTAGCGTAAGAGACATAGCTTCAAAAATATAGTCCGCAACCAAATTTTGTATGAGTTTTATTACGGCCTTCTGACTTAGTTACACTAGCTTCATAGACCCTATCTTTTTCAGGTGTCGAGTAAAAAAATTAGTGTTGCATAATTGTACAATTTTTTTCCTACGTATAGCAAAAAATTATTCTTGATTATAATTTGAAGCAACAAATTAGCAACAAACACGACATGAGTTACCAAACTTTAAAGAGCACTCTACAAATTTTCTTAGCTACACTGAAATTTTTTATTTCCACATTCTGCGTAAGCTGGCTGAGGCGATAAAAGTAAAACTATTTTCTTAAAGCAAAAAATTAGCAACAAAATATGGTTTAATAGATTGTCGAAAACACCATTAGTTTCTAAAATATTGTCATTGGCTACGCTAACCCAATATTATGATCCATTGTTTTTCGAAAACAGCAACAGCAACAAAATCGGATTTTGCGCAACGAATCAGCAAGAACTTCCCAAAAAATTATGGTGGATTTAATTTTGTTGAAATATTACATGGCTATGTTGCTTACTAGATGCAGTTTTCATTGTTGCATTAGAAAAATAAAACACTTATAAAACTTATGGGCACATTACTTACTTGGTAAGTTGATTGCGTATCAAACGGATAAATAACTTTTGGATTGTTGCATATTTCACAGATAAAGCCTTTTTGGCTGCATAGCCAACAACCAATGATGTGATTTCTGGCAAACTCTACAACCTTTTGCAATTGTTGGGCCAACGTGCCACTTGGTATGTCTAAAAGATCAAAAACCGTATACTGGTGAACGTGTTCATAAAGGTAGTTCCTAGGGGCAATCATCTTATAAAAGGATTCGATTGTGGGCTCCCTGCACGTGAATAAATAAGCCCTTAGTAGATTCAGTTGTACTCTGAGCGTCTGTAATTGGGCCATCAAGTCCACTGCAGAGTAGATTCTTGGATTCAAGATCTTGAAGTCAAGTAGTGTAGAGCATTTATCAAGGTATTGGGATGCTTTCAAACTGACCTGGTAACGTTTCAGATCCCAGTTGTGAATAACACGAGCAGGCACGAGGTGTTCTTGATCGGCCATACAATTGCAGCAGAAGTAATCGCCAGAAAAATTACACACGTTTGCCTTAGCAAAAGTCAATCCAATTTGTTGCCCGCAATCAAGGCAGTTGTAATTTTGTAGATCGAGTCCCTTTTCACGCGCTAATTGGCCTAACTGCTCGTCGAAATTCTGGCGCTCGTATGGCTCAGTCATCATCGGGTCAGCCATCACCGCCACAACTGGCTCACACAGCGGGTAATTCTCCAAGAGCTCTTTGAAATTAGGGGACCTGTATTCGGCAGTTTGGTAACTTTTAAGCAAAGCATTATAGGTCGGCCCTTCACTTAGCGACTGAGGGCCGTCAATCGTTTGTGAGGTCCGCGACACTGTGGACAAGACCAGTGACGTTTCGTTGTCGTTGATGGCCGCAGACCAGCTTTGCTTCTTAAATAAAATATTTTCAACCGTCCTAGTGTCTGTGGTTTCCGCTTTATCTGCACTTTCTACAGCTTTGCCATGTATGGCTGTGTCATGGTTCAGAGGCTCTTCAGCCGTCTCTGCTTCAACTGTAAACTTTCCATCTACGAATCTTCCGCACTCCTTTTCACCAATGGGTAGAGGCTTTAACGAAGTTCTCGCAAGTAAAGGCTGCTGCACCGGTGCCACTCTTCTAGCCAGTATGATTTTAAATGTTTCGTCCTCAGATACACCACTAAAATTGTTCTGTGTCAAGTTGAAGGAACTCAAAATTGAGTTGGCAATCTCAGAGTTCTCAAGGTTGTCGTTCGGCTGCTCACAGCTTATCGTCTTCGCAATGTCGATGGCACTAAAGACGGGACAAGACTTCATGGGCGGCGACCAAATTGCAGCCATCAAGAGCGGCGTGCTAGACCATAAGTTGAGCAAGCTCGAATTTGAAGCTAGATTAAAGCATATGTAGTCAACGCTCTCAACGAGGCGTTGAGTAATCTCCACGAGGTCGGTGTCACGCATAAAAGCCACTTGATTGTAGTAAGGTTTCAAAGCCGAATTATCACGACGTATGGCCAACATGTAGCTTGAAAGTAGACCCTCATTAAGAGCTAATCGGATCCAGGCTCGGCAGTAGCCTACTTCTGTTGTCAGCTGAAAATGGATCAGTCAAACGTTAGACATGTTATTCATTTCATTATAATATTATCTGCATATACAAAATTTAAGAAGGTTTATCGCTAAGAGAACTTTTTCGAGAGGTTTAAAAATAACCGCCTATATTATCGCTCTAAACTGGAAATGCGGATACATCGACTAATCTATTTACTAATTAGAATCAAATACCTACAATCTATTTACTGTTTAGGATTCCTAACTGAGCAAAAAAATACTTATAATCTATAGATGGGCGCCTTAACGTCTTAAGCCTCTGAAAGCCGAATCTTTCGTAAGTAATTCAATTCAAACTGACGTAAATTTTAATTTGATGTCTAAATGAGTTTCCAGTATTTTAATGCATTTAATTAATGTACCTTTTCCCCTGGCAAATATTGGCTTACAGATTAAGATTTTAAGGGTAGTTCGGAGATGGTTAAAGTTTCCTACCTTATCGATAAGATTACTTTGATTATATAGATTATGTATTTTTTTATACAGATAACTATTTCATTGGAAAAAAAGTAACGCACATTCTTGACACTTCAAAGAACAAAGAATGCTTTAACATGAAAAAGTTTATTGGAGAATTGAAAGTGAAATGCGAAAAATTAGATGTTAAACTAATAAGATCTGATGATCGCTTTTCTTCGCATTTCAATGAATCTCACCGAAATCAAATTACATTTATTTCATGTAGACTGAAAAATATGTGATAACTCTTCTTTTCTCTAAAAAATTATGTAGAAAAAGGTCACTGATGCAAATAAAACTACTCATTGGAATTAAACATAAGATTTTACTTTTATAAAAAAGAGTAAACACATAATTTTGACTTTCCAGAGAATAAATGAAACTTGATTCTGCCATGATTTATTAAACTATGAAGAAGAAAAGTGAAATATTAGATCAGATCTTATTCATTTTTTGCCTTGAATTCTCAATTGATCTAGCTAAGTTTGGGTTTAACGTATTCTTTGAAGTGTCAAGAATGCGTATCCACTCTTATTTTTTCGACAAAATAGTTAGCTATTGAATGCATAATGTTATAATGCTAAATCATTATAGTTACGTTAACGTTAACGTATAGGAAGCTTTAATTATCTCCAGACTGCCCTTAAGGAGGCTCAACACACCATATATAGTCAACAACATATATAGGTATAGTTATGACTAAAGTCATGTATATATATTAACTTCCACTGCAGAGCAGAACAAAAGCTTCTTCTGTTCCATGTGGTGGTTGATGTTTACGTAGATATAATCTTTTATTGTACATAAGGATAGTTGATATCAGTCGCTAAACAATATCCACGAAATGTCTATTATAAGTTAATAAATACTTCAAATAAAAGTTTACGCATTACGCATAACTATTTATATTCTAAATCATATGGTTTTTTTATCAAACTGCAATACTTTGTTCCAAAGTAAAGAAATATATCTATTTAATTCATTTACAACAAATTTTTCTGCTAATACATTTCTGCTAGCCGCGTTTTTTGCNAATATCCACGAAATGTCTATTATAAGTTAATAAATACTTCAAATAAAAGTTTACGCATTACGCATAACTATTTATATTCTAAATCATATGGTTTTTTTATCAAACTGCATTACTTTGTTCCGAAGTAAAGAAATATATTTATTCAATTCATTCTCAATAAATTTTTAAATACATTTCTGCTAGGCGCGTTTTTTGCAGACGATATTCTAACTAACATTTTTCTAATCGTGTCTATTAGTGTACTTCAGAAGGAAATATCTCAATAAGCTATGCAGCAACCTACATATTTCTTATGTTTAATTGAAAGAGTGATAGTTAAACTACATGTCTCTAGTTTTTTGTTAATGCAGGAAGTGATTTGAGAGATTTATGATGAGATTTCCGGTGAAAAAAGTGCCGTCTTTATAAGAGGCTATGTATAAGACGCTCACTTGTAACGCATTTTAATAAAAATTTTTCGGAGCAACCTATGCTGAAATTTTGCACAGAGGTAAAAAATATACTCATTGACCGTGGATTTCAATTTCATCCATTTCACAAGTACTTCGATAGGTGTGTTGAGCTTTTTTAAGACCCCTATGTTTGGACACCTTTATCTGCTTCTGTATTTTTACTCGTCGAAACCTGGCATACTTGCAAGCTGTATGGATAGGAAAATACATAAGCTATGCATATGCTATTACATTTAATATCATTCGAAATCCATCACCAAGGTTTAACTTTTCAATGTTTATTAGAAAGCGCATGATTTAAACTATTAACCGTTAGTTTATCGTAAGATATACCGAAATGTCATTTATTGCTAAGGAAATGCACTGTTTTTGACGATAATATTGACGCCCTGTGAGGTTTCAAAAACTTAATGCTTAATTTTATCCAGATGTCGGATTCAGGTACGTGACCCCTGATAGTCATGCATCAATGCAGTATTAATGATACGATGTTGTGTGTATTTAAAAAATACAATAGAAATCCTTGTTAATATTTGTTTAGGTATAATAATTACTCAGTACCTCGAAATTAGTACAAGGACGAGCTGTCCAGAAAATCAGCTGAGGTAATTATCAATTCCTTACCGAGAGAACCACCTCTAGAATGCACTGCTTAAGAGATCTGCTTATCATGTAATCGTATTACCAAGATTACTAGTGAATGGGATATGCTAGGAAATATGCAATTTAACTAAATAACTAAAACAAGCTTTTGCGTCTAAAAGAAAACGAGAGAATCATACAAAAAAAATGTAATAAACAAAAGTCAATAGATCTTGGGTACCCAAGTATTAAATTATACTTAGTTGATAGACATTACATGAGTGTAATTAAGCCTTTGATGGAATGACATCTCAATTAACTCACTATGATGGATCGACGGTCGGGTAATTACCATTGGGATGAGAATATTCGGTAACTGGGTGTAGTTTTGATGAATATTTTAATATTTATTAAACAAATAATTGTAAGGAGTATATTATGTAGATGAAAAAAGTACAGAGTATTGGGATCCCAAAACGTCACGTAACTTTCGCGATGTATATAGCTGAGTCGAAAAAATTAACACAGGCCTCATAGGGACCTATTTTCATTTTTTTCCGCCTACAACAATTATAATACTGTAAAAGCTTGCAAATAACATATTTTCAAAGAAAAAACGATACTGTTACTAATTTTTTCCCCAACTCAACCGTTATATAAAGATTAAAACCTTACTTCGAAAGTGCGAAACGTACATTAAACCTATGCAAATATCTCCCGCTACTGCCTATATATGTATAGGTGTATAAACAGAATTTTGGTCAAGGTTCTATGTGAATTTCGATCTTTCGAAGTAAGTAAGGTTTTAAGCTTCATGTAATGATTGAGCTAGAAAAAATTAGTTGCAGTACCGTTGACGTAACGTTTTAGAATCCGAATAGCTATGTGGCATGACGTGCTACCAGCTTAGCCAGTACGAGATTGCTCAATTTCACCGAATCTTTAAATAATTTCAAAATAACTTTCTACGCTGATAACATTCACAACGTCGCGCTGTCACTTATCTTATGCACATGATTTCGCATTTGATACGAAATCATTCTATGTATAGAAACTCGTATGAATAAATAACCAATTTTAAAAAATAATGAAACCAATGAAAAATTTTGCATAAAAAAATTACAGAACTGCTCATTCAGTTTGAAATCAACAAAGTAATAAAATATTAACAAATATACACCAATTTATAAAAAAAAAAATGCTGCTGAAAATTTTTTTCAAAGTTTTGAAAAAAAAAAGTATTTAATTAAATAAAAATCTTATTATTGTAAAAAATAAATCAAATATACGAGAACGAATGAACTTACAAATAGAAAATAAATATACAAGACTGAGCCCGGCGAACTTACACACAGTGACATATGTGGGTATATGATTGAAGCATTATTGGGCGGCATTCGCTTTTTTGTTACATTTATTGATGACGCGACCGACTATTGTCATGTTTACTTTATCAAGCACAAAGAAAATGTATTTGAGAAATTCGGAAAATTCAAGTGAACAGTGGCAAATCAGTTCGGTCATCAAATCAAGTCTTTTCACAGTGATAATGGTCGTGAATTCAGGAATGCCAAGATGCTGGAAGACATGAAGAAGCGATGGATCAAGTTCGAACCATCCTCTCTCTATATACGCCCGAGCAGAATGGCAAAGCAGAAAGGAGCAATCGAACGGACGTCGAGTGTGCAAGGATCATGCTGCTTGAGTTAGGCCTATTACGCTCTTTCTCGGTGAAAGCTGTACAAACATAGCCGCGTCTACTTGCTTAACCGTGTAAATATAGATAGTGGTTCAAGCAGCGTAACGTCTAACGAAGCGTGGACCAGCTGGAAGCTTATTATGCAGCATATATGTAAAGATGTTTTAAGTTGAAGAATTCATACGCATTCCAAAAGTCCAAAGTACAAAGTTCGATCCAAGAGTTAACCAGTGAACAGTGGGTGCTTGGGTACCCAAGTAAGAAGTTATACTTCTAAAAAATTATATGGCAAATAATATAATTATAAATATAAATATACCTCGTATGAAACTATATGAGGTGGTGCAATTATTGTTGGAATGAGTAAACCTACGTTAGTTGCGTGTGGTTTCAATAAATACTTTAATACCTAATAACAAAACAATTATAAACAATATCTCATGGCACAATATAATATAAACAATACGGCAGCTGGTTAGTACAAGACTGTGCTCTTTCATTGAATTTTCCGATGGTTTCAAAAAAAATCCCTAGGAAAATAAGATATACCCAAATAAAATAGTAGATCGTTCAACTGTACCCTTTTTCACATGTTTAATTTAAAGAATTTTAAATTTAACATGTAACCTTATAGAAAAATCACTTTTAATTGGACTTATAAGATCTATATAAAGCTCTCATTTTTTTGTTTATTTGAAACATTACTATTAGATAAACCTGTTTCATTTTCAAATAGATCCATATATTTTTTTTTCTTTTTTCATTAACACAAAAAAAATGGCCAAGTATGCGTAAAAGCTTGTACGTCAGTTCATTCTTATGAGAAAAATAATTTCCAGCGTTGCAGCATACATTGGCGCTCCTCCCACCTCTCTGAATTTTGTTCTCAATTTTAAAAAAAAATTTTGAAAGAAGAAAACACAATAAAAATCAATTATTGCATTTATACAGTTCTTACTTGTTCTTACAAGATTTTTTTCATTTATGAAAGTTCTGAAAAAATGTGAAAAAATTGTATAAACAATAATTTATCTATTTTGAAAGTAACAAATTAATGATAAATAAATAGATGTTCTCAATTTTTGAAAAAAACATGTACCAAAAAAATATATTTCATTAAATAACTTGTTTATTTAATGTAAAATAAAATAAATGAAAATTTACATTGAGAATAAGTAACGAACTGTAAGATAAAATGAAGTAATCAGTTTTCCAATGTCGGGCCCATTTATAGCAGAGTGGGTAAAGGGCCCGTCCAGTATGCAAAAGTAGGGGGGTTCAAATTTGTTTAAAAACTGTTTTTTTTTTTTTAGAAATTGGTGAAAAGAAGAAAATAGTAAAACTTAAAATATGTGGTGTGGTGCGGTGGGATAATGTTGTGTAGTGTGGTGCGAAGATGATGTTGGGTGGTGTAGGGGGACCGGAAGTACGTCAAGAGGGGCGGGGAGAAGGGGGAGAATCAAGCAAAATCCACTTCCATTACACTTTTTCTTAAGGTCACTGATCTGAAATCATTGATTTAATCCGTAAGGTATAACGTGCCTATAGAAGTATAACTTCAAAAATATGGTACTTGTTTGTTATAAAAAAGATTCTCGTAGCTTCAAAAACTACGACGACACCGTCTAGAAAAGGACGGTATCAAGAGACATCGTTATCTCTCACAAATACGCGGCAAAATAAACCGAGAAGGGCGTTAGTATTCAGCCAGACCAGCTCTGGTATCCAGCACTAAGATAGTTCAAAATGTAATGCACCTTCCGAGGTATTTATGGCTTTTTGGGTTATTAGATTCTACTTATGATCATGCACTAGAAGCTATGGACGAACACGTTAATTAAAACACTTATATGTAAGGTAGACTTGATTACAATCGTTGAAATAGTATTTACACTTATAAATACATATGCAAGTTTCAAGTCTTATTTTTAGGCTGAAACTTCGGGTAATTAGGAAGTCGGCTAAACAACTCAGAATCAGACACACGTTGATGCAAAATAACTGTAATTTTAGTAATAACAATAATTGTAACTAACAATATACAATATTTGAACGAAAATAACGTTCAATTGTTGATTACCTGAATCAAAAATTATGTCGGGTTTTCGTATTCAAAACTTATAATAACATTATTTACAATTCAGATATCTATAACACATCTAATGTTAACATTTTGAGAACTTGTCGCTAACTAACTCGAGTTCGCAGACAAAGCGACTTGTTAAGTTAAGCGTGCCGATATGTTGCGCAGAGGTATGAGCTAGTGTATGTGTGCGTGCGCTACAACTGTGGAAAGCAGAGAGAACGTCGCTGACTAGAGGATGGGGGAGCTGTGACAGGCCAACGGCTCTCTCTCATCGTGTGCCTTAGGCCGTGGTTACGTGGCTGCGGAAGTAGCCAACGGAACGTTACTGCGTCAGAAAAAAAGGTTCCCCCACCATCGGTTTGGCAAGTGACGCTTTCGTTTCCATTAGATAAAAAGTGCATCGTGCACATGGACGCGGAACAGTACGTTGCGTCAGAGTAGCAGCCAATAGTCATGAAGAGTTCAAGCAGGAATAGTTTCATGTGTATTTAATAAAAATTATTATCGGATGACTGTCATTTTTTGGCATTTACTGACAGCCGACACTGCTATAAGTTCAACCACACGTGAAAGTATCAAAAAAACATGATAATTATTATGTTAAATCAATATATCGTTGACTTCCGTCGATACGTTACGTCGAGTTCCACATCCATGTGCACGATGCACTTTTTGTCTAACGGAAACGGAAGCGTCACTTGCTAAACCGATGGTGGGGGAACCTTTTTTCTGACGTAGTAACGTTCCGTTAGCAACTTCCGCAGCTATGTAACCGCGGCCTTAGGCTGCCGTCACATGGAGCGCAATAAAGCACCGCAATAGACCGTTCGCAATAGAGAACCAAACAGAGCTATTGCGGATTTCGCTATATTTTGACGAATTTTTCTTTTTGAAGAGGCAATCAAAACTTTGAACGTATAAAGTTGCAAGAGTTAAAATTGTTTTTTGTAACACACTGATTTTTCGATCTAACGTTTTGCAAACGCACTTTCATCCGGCTTCAAAATGTTTCGAAGAAAATAAACAATGATTTCAGATCAGTTAGTTGCACGCGCGCGTGTGTGTGTGTGTAAACTAATTTTTTTTCATCATTGCTTAGACACGGTTGCAGGGGTTAATCACTGTAGTTTGAGGGTTGTCCAGTCTTACAAGCAACGGAGAAAACTGAGAGAACTCATAAGATGAGTAAGTATAACAAATAAATGGACTATGAACACTGTGAGATCTAAGGGAAGGACTGTAAGGACTTTGTGAAATATTGAAAAGATGGGTAGTATAAGAACTGTGACGAATAAAGAACAAAAGGTCTAACGAAGATTAAGAAAATTAAATAACTAAAGTCCTCTCTGTCCTTCGCACATGGTCCTCTTCGTCTTCTCTAGTAATGGATGACTCAAACGAATTATTTTCGTGGAAAAATGAAACAGCATAGACTTGTTTTTGCGCACTAATGAGGAACAGTGGCATAATACTTTTTAACGTTAGTTTACTTTAAACTGATAAGGTCAAAGTACAGTATGCAAGCTACTTCTTGCTACATTACTATGATTACAACTTACGTGCAGCACTTTCCGATGTCAGTTCCTTTAGACGGCTGCAAACTGGTTCTTTAACGGCCAGAGATAATATTTTTTGGTTACGTAAGGCCTATTCTTTTCATCACAGCCACCGTTCTTCAAAGATGTACTTACACACTGCTCATTACGTGTTATGAATGATGATTCAGTAATCTTCATTGACTTCATTGACATCGCTGCTTCGTTTTAGCTTCAGAACAAACTTACAATTACAGCGGTGGCTCTCCTTGGGGCGCCGCTACGCACCATCCAGTGGTTTGAATTCACCTGATCGTGCACACTTGAAATTTAAATAATAGTAACCAATACAGGCGTTTGCTTTGTCTAGAACTGTTTGAAATTTCGCCAAACATTCCAGATTGTTACCGTCGTACCACTTTGAGTAGGCTTTGACAAAGTTTTCAATTTCAAAATAACTCATAAAAATTTGGCCTACTTGTGGCTCTACAACGAGAATCTTCTCTGTCGTTTCCATTTTATAAAAAACTATTAACCACTTGTTGTTTTTTACTCGTTAGCCAAACGATGGCTAGCAAATTAGCAATACAACCCCCGGCGTTGCTAGCACGTGAGTGAGTCGTGCCGATGCTCGCCGACACACGTGCTGACTTCAAAAATTACCCCCACCAATTCTCCGTATATGCCAGCCCTGCGTGCGTGCCAGTCTTCAAGATAAAAATTATGATTGTGTGCATAAAATGGGTTATCGGTATAAGTACATTAGATTCACATATATTGTTCGTTTGACTATTTTTTGATGTGTGCTTATATGTATGGATATCTGTGTGTCCAAACAGTGGTCGAATGATCAGCAAACGATATATGCGAGACTGAATTGAAATAATTGTTTTTGCTTTTTTATGGGTACGATAATACTCTGCATGTGCACATAAATTAGGCTTTGATCCGACAGTTAATAGAGTTAATAGGAGAGAGGCTAAGCGTGTATTTGTAACTATAATTACAATTGTGCGATACCATGAGACCTAGGGCAGGAAAAAGACCGCGGATTTTTGAACAATTTGCCTATACTACATATGGTTCCAAGTCTGAAAATACAGTGTAAATAGTAATAAACATATTTTAGTTTTGCTTGATTGGTGTGTAAGAAAATAAGGTATCTTGTTGCACAGGGGGCAATCATCAAATATTGCTGCGATACTTAAGGGAGGCGAAAAGAATACTTACAGTAAATAAACATTACTTAATGATTACTGGTTTTTCAGTGTTAATATGAGTTTGAATCGTTTGCTAATAGTGCTGTATACTAATACGTTGTACTCGCAAAAACAGATAATAGCAAAAAAGTGTTGTAGTGTAAAAACTACGGAAAAAAGTGAACGTGACGATCGTAATAAGGTTGCGCGCGCTATTCCTTAAATTTTATGTGACGTCACACTTATAGCAATTTCTTGCATGCCACAATACATAAATATGTGGTGTGGATTGTTAAGATGGGGGGGGGGGATTAGAAAAAATGATTATAAATGGCGTACAAAAGCACTAACTAATATTATTCTACAACTCAAGATAAATTTTTCGTAATCTTTTTTAAAGGATGGAATGTCGTTCATGCGTTTGCTTTAAATACTCGAAATATTCTCACCGTAAAATTTCACGGGAAATTGAGGTGCCAAAAGGAACATACACGAACAAATTGATATAAGATTAATTTATTAATAAAAAAAGGCAATTAGGGAGTTTAAAATTTTTGAATTTAAGGAGGACTTACACTCTATTATTGACTTTTTTTCATTAATACATTCATTTTATATCGACTTGTTCATTGAGAGTAAACTGTAGAAGATTAATTGAATATTAATGAACCCAGATTTAATAATAATTTTAACCAGATTTCTAAAACTAGAGAGGGGGGTCAATCGTATATACTGACAGTACTAGCTACCGGCAGCCCATACTAATAATTTTCTTAATTTACAGGTATTTAAAATGCGTTGTAAAAAAATGCAAAGGCCGTGGAATATTGAAAAACAAGAAATTTACACGTACGAGTAATCATAAATATTTAGCTGATAAACTGATTGCGAAGACCAACAAGTTTTACGATGACATGCAAAGAAGCAGCATGGTGTACTCGGTTGAACCAAAGCAAGTCTACACAACATTTTTATTAAAGTAAGAAAATTTTATAACAGTAATAAAATAATTTATTAACAATGTTTAGCGTGACAGTTAAAAAGAGATATTCAGAACTATTTCAAATCTTAGTTGATAATCTTATTTTTATTTACAGGTACAATAAAGTGGCCAGTCAAGTGCCTTATACTGCTGTACGCAAAACAATTAGACGTAATTCATGAAAACACGTTACAGGAAATGGGGAATCTTTTTTCGACAGATGATGAAGCGAAAAAACAATAACAATACGGCACTCACCGGCAACATAAAATAATAGTAAAGTTTGAAACCTTCATGAAAAAAACGGGACATGGAATTACGGAATCGGTGAATGTTTATACATATGTATGACAAGGACGTTGTCAGAAGTTTGATGCCATACGGGCATAAAATATTCATGAATGGCACCTTTACAACAAAGTGCAACGTCAACAACGTGTACCAATTGTTTATTATGATGGTGAAGGTAAAGAATTAATGAAATTTGGTGAAGGTAATTAATTGTTTCAGTCACTGTTGCATGATGTGTTATATATACAAACTGGTATCTCAATAAAATACATGTACATTCTTCTCTGGATACTACAAGTTGATTGAGCACTCTAAAAATGTTTGTCAACTTGTCTGTACAATATTGCATCCATATGACTATGGCTGCTGTCATCACTCTCAGCGAAGACCTGAATTTGGTCACTGTGATAGCTTACAGGACTCACAGGATAGACATTCAAAAAAAATTAAATGTATATCAGTTTTTAAATTGGTTGTAATTTTAACTTTAACACATTTGACTTATGAGTGTAATTAAGTAGGTTTCCTTTTAAAATGTACAATTATATTTTGATTCTGGATTACCATCAGTAAAATTTTTTAATTTTTAATGTATTTTCTTCAGGCACTACTGCCCTATCTCAAGTTATAACGTCAATCATGACATTATTTGTGACATCGCAAAATACGTCATTTATGACTTCATAAATGATGTCACATCAACATTAATATGATGTCATTTACGACGTCGCTAAGGATGTGTTTTACGACGTCTCAAAAGACCTAATTGACATAGGTTTTAATTTAACAAAGGGCTTTTGAATAGTATATTACTCACCTAGGAAAGAAAAATAAAGAATGTCTCAGATCGCAGGCAATTAACGCCCGAGGCGAAGCCGAGGGCAATAAGCATGCGGTCTGAGGAATTCTTTGTTTCCTCCCATGGGTTGTATACGATTTTTTATCAATCTTGCGCCAAGAGAAGGGATTTTCGTTCCACGAAGCGGGAAGAAAGTTCCTAATTTCGGCGCAGTGTAATGAAAAAGCATTTGTTGGCTCTGTAGGTGCTACTATTAGGATGGTAACACTAAAACCAGGGGGTTCAAGTATTTTTTATAATAACGAAAAACAATGTTTTTTTTTCTTAACTAGAGAAAAAAATTTCTAAATTCAAAAACTTTTGGAATCCCCCTGTTTTGGTGTTACCATCCTGAGAGTAGCACTTATATGTCCATCAAATGCTTCCAAACAGCTCTTTGATAAACAACAAACTATGTAAATGACGTCTTTTGAGACGTCGTAAAGTACATCTTTTGCGATGTCGTTAATGAGGTTATGTTGACGTCTATGTGATGTTATTTATGATGTCATGAATGACGTATTTTGCTATGTCACAAACGACGTCGTAACTCGAGACAAGGTATTCTTTTTTTGCCTGATGCCAAACAAAACAAAAGATTGCTATGAAAAAGCCTTTCAGCACATGAAAAAAAATTTTCCATCAATGACGCCCGTAGAGCTGGTCTGTGATTTTGAAGTTGGTATTCGAATTTCAGCGGAAAAAGTGTTCGATGGAATTATAGTCGATTGCTATTACTTTTACCACGTGCAAGTAAGTTACACAAAATCACACGAGACCAATAAAAAATACATTACATTAAAAGTTATACAGTCAATTTTTTTGAAAGTATGATTGGTATTAATTTTTGAAGTTATACTTCTATAGGCGCATCATGCACAAGGGTAAATCAACGGTTTCAGATTTTGACCTTTAGAAAAAGTGTGACGGATGTGGGTTTTGCTTGATTCTCCACCGTCGCCTCGCCCCCCATGACATACTTCCGGTTTCCTCTACACCACATGACGCCACATGACATCACCACGCCACACATTTGAAATTTTATAAATTTAAATTCTTTTTCTGTTAAAGCATTATAAAAAAAAAAAAAAAAAAAAAAAAAAAAAACAGTTTCCACAGATTCGAACACCGGATTTTCTGCACACTGGTCGAGACTATGAGCGTGCCCGATATGAGAAACTCGATTACTTCATTTTGTCGTACAGTTCGATGCTTATTTTTGATTTAAACTTTTATTTACTGTGTATTAATTTATTTGGTTTGATTAGATATTAAATAAATAGATAATTTATTTAATGAAATATATTTTTTAGGTACATGTTTCGAAAATTTCGAAATTAGTATGTATTAGCAGAGCAGCTTTCATATTATCTAATAATAAATATTTGTTTACTTATAATTAATTTGTTACTATTAAAATGAATAAATACGTGTTTACACAATTTTTTCACATTTTTAAAAAATTTTCAACAATTAAAAAAAAATTTTTTGTATTGTACAGTAATGAATTTTTATTGTGTTTTATTCTCTTACTATTTTTCCATTTGTGATTAAAGTGATTTTTTGACTTGAGGACGTTCTTCACATAGTTACTGGGGAGAAAGTTCAGAGACGAGAAAGGAATGCTAGTGTGTGCAGTAAAGCTAGCAATTCTTTTTCTCATGTGGATGTACTCATATGCATGCTTTTATGCACACTTCATCCCCTCTTTCTAAATTCATTTGAAAACCAATCTGTGGGTCTATTTGGAAATTCGATAGGTTTATTTAAAAGTAATCTTTTGTACCCAAAAAATTAGGAGATTCCTACAAACCATCCCTATTTAAAATATCAGTGATGAATCAACGCTGAAATCAGTCGTAAATTACATCGTTGATTCTGCATTTATTCCATGTTGAATCAATGCTGATTCAGCGTTGAATCAACGTTGATTTATTATCAACTGCAGAACATGTTGTTGCAACTGGTTGTAAGCTTAAAAATAATCTGTTTTAGTTAAAAACTGCAATGATAACATGAAAAATGCACTGTTTTAAAGTTAATTACTATTATTGTTTTCAACAACGCTGATTCACTGGTGAATCAGCATTGATTCAACATGGAATAAACGCAGAATCAACGATGTAGTTTACGACTGATTTCAGCGCTGATATTTTTTACAGGGATATAAATGCCATTTAACGTTATTTTTTAATAAGGTTACATGGTAAATATCAATTTTTGAAAATGTAACATGTATAAAATAATGGCACAGTCAAACGAGCTGCAATTTTTGTGGGTATTTTCTATGCTATTTCAAAATACGTTTGCCGTTTAAATAATATCTGTCAAAAAAACCTATGTGTGATGAACGTCCTGAAGGGACATTCACTGGCATATAATACTACTCTATTGAAGAAAGCTGTACTACAAGATGTTTTTTCTTAATTTTCTATGTACAATTATATTTTGGGTATTAAATATGGACGAGGAGTAAGTATGAGATCGTATGTGATAAATTTGAGCGTGACGTGACAGATGTAATCAGCGTAGGCAGTAGGAAGTTGTTCTGAAATCACCCGAAGATTCGATAAAAGCGCACGGTCTTGTATCGGCCCGCTTATATATTATTTTTATTGTATGGTGCCGTAATATATTGTTTGTAATCGTTAACTCATCAAAATATTTATTGAAATCACATCCAACTAACGTAGGTATACTCTTTCCAATGTTAATTGCACCATTTTCGTACACAATATCGTTTCACTGAAGGTAAATTTATATTTATAATTATATCTGCCATATGATTTTATAGAAGCATAACTTCTTACTTGGGTACCCAAGCATCCACTGTCTACTGGTTTTGCTTGCATCAGGCTTATCAGGCTTTGTTTATTGTACATATAGTTGAATTATACTGAAATTACTTGAGGCAGTTTTTTAAAATGTATAAATTTGAGCAAGGAAGGATCTGTTTGTAATAAAATTTTATGTTTTTGACTTTTCCATATTTAAAATGTTTAACATAGTAAAAAAAGTGAGTTACATCCTTCCTTACAAGTAACCGCCTGTTTTTTATCATTAATGACATGAGATAATAAGTCATATTTGGTGTATCCCTTAATGTACGTTTGTTCTTGGTTGTTGTGTTACATCCCGAGTTGATACAGACGAATCATATTATAAGTAAAAATGCAATTCATCTGTAAAATTCATACAAGACGTATTGTGTACATACAGTAAGCTCATATGACAAGTGGAGCTCATACGTCACTTACATGTGCGCGTGTGTGTATTAGCTTTAAAGTGAATGTTTCATAATGTGCTGACATATAATACGGCCAGCCTCGTTGCAAGAATGCATGTATGTATTGAAATTGTACGTAACATGTATAATTGCATAAATCGTATTGTGTGTATGAATGAATAGTTTACTTCCGCATTGATTGTTCATTTCTAATAATGTATACCAATTTAAAAATTGTAATTAACACACTATTTCATTGTACTCCAAATTGATTGTAAAATCCCCAAAAGGATTAATTGCGAACTTTGTAAACTTACTGTCACACTTGAACTTGTATTTAAGGTTCTTATATTGCTGATGCGAGCTTTCATCATCACTAACCCAAAAAACTCAATCACACTTGTCCGAAAAATGCGATTGGTACTGTTATATTGTTATTTCTTATTATATAAAATCATAACATGTAACATCATCGTGCGAGCCTACTATTTTGCTGTCAACGCACTCTGCAAGAACATCGCTCATTGGTTGACCTAATTCAACCAAAGGCCTCTTTTAATCTCTCTGACGCTATAAAAACTCACCACCAAGAGGAAAAATGGCTCTTTCTACGTCTGTCACCTGCCCTCTAACGTTTTAGTCTGCTCTTGACTCCAGTGACTCACGAGTACCTTATACACGTAAGGCATGACGTGTTGGCTGAAGCAACTCGGGTGCAGTTCGAGAGCATCAATAGTATCAGACTGCGCTAAGGAGCGAAGTACAACGAAGGTGGCCCGCCGAAAGTGGTTCCGACGATAGCAGAATAAGCAGAAATCGCAAAATTTTACCGGCCACAAACTAATTCGTGTAGTATAAGGAACCACTAAAAATTACTGCACGAAGCATTAGAGAACACCGAAGCAGCAGTAACAGCAATCAGTGATAGATGTAAGTTATTTATTAGTAATATAATCAACATCAAAATCTTGTTAAAGTGATCTGAATGGATTGTATCTAAAAGAGTAACTGTTTTAAATTATTTTAATAAAAGATTTAATTATTCCAATAAATTATTCCAACTTAATAAAAATCTTCTTTATTATTCAAATGAGTATTTTTACTCAATTAAAAAAAAACAGATTAATCTCACGAGCTAAATTCTAAGAGACCAACGAATTACACTACATTAAAATGGTTAGGACCATAGTGCAAACAAGTACGGTAGTAGTAAGTGGGTATTTATAAAAGTATTTATGAGTTCTGCTACGTAGTTATGATACGAGTTGGTTGGTAAAATTTTTTTTTTTAGATGTTTTTTCAAACTTATCAATTGATGTAAAAGTATAACCTATTAAACTCTCTTGAGCTTTGCCTTTAAGTCTAGAAAAAACTGTGTGAAGGCACATAGGGTTCAGAGTGACTGTTATTAGAGTTCATCTATTTTCTATGTATTGCAAAAAGTCCTTTAAGGGAGTCGAGTATCCATCGTAAAAAGGTACTTTTTGAGATGCTTAATTTATACGCATTAATAAATTAGTCGTACTTAATCCTTGTGAAACATTCAAAAACTGTTGAATAAGAAGGTCGTTCACTGACGAGTTCTCTCCAGCATTTCGGGGCATTTTTATTGATTCATTTTCTTTCTTATTAATTTATATATGATTTATTTAAATGGTGTTTTTTTTTTTTTTTTTTTTTTTTTTT
>NW_019379530.1:71438-120419 GCF_000648655.2 Copidosoma floridanum | reverse complement strand
TATATATATATATTCCTACATTACGTAATTATCTCGGGTAGACATTCCACACAACTCCCCCCACAGACCCCTATTAACCTCCCACCCCCCACAAAATAAGGTAAAAACGTGCCATTTTCTGCCTTATTTCGACACATCGCAGTTTTTTCAAAGCCCCCCCCACAGACCCCCATACATTTTATCGTAACCCCTCACCGCCCCCCACACCACTTTTGGGGAACTTGACAGGGATCATATCGTCTAATAAGAGATTATGTATTCATTTATATTTTATTCGAAGTCTTTCAATAAAAATAGAATTTAATATATCATAAAAGTAATATGTCATACATAATTTTGTAGAGTAAAAATGTTCATTTGTGAAAAATGCTGAGTAATTACAACATGTTTTTTATCTTACAACAAATATTTTTTTCACCTATTTTTCCACACCACCAAGGAGGCAAATAGATAGACTTTATACATACGAATAATTAATAACTATTCCATTTATCTAACTAAGAATGACTAAAAACCAATTTATATCAATTGTATTTCAATTTATTTGTAAGTATAAAGTTCTTTGTGCGCTAAGCTTTTTTTTGTTATAATTTTTGATAAACTACGCGTAAAATTTTGATGTGTATGTATTATATAATTTTGTATACGAGTTAATAATACCAATACATACACAAATTTAAATTACACTTAGTTGATCATTTATACAAACCGTGGAAGTTTCGCCTTTACGAGTCAACTTATGAAGCCCTATCAAACCACGAAAACTTAGGTCCACTCTATTCTATTTGAAATTAGTTGAAATTGGTACAGTAGAAATTGAATACAATATACATTTATGGGATGTATTGTTAAGTCATAAATTTTATCCATACATACAAGAATATTTAAATCATGTTTCTATTATGAGTTACATTATTTTCAATTTCTAAAATGTTTTCTCTGTGAAGTTGAACGAAAATTCCATTTTTATTTTCACATCTCGATAAAGCCACGTACAATTGACCATGAGAAAATAAAGGTTGTTTTAAGTATAATCTCACATTATCAAAACTTTGACCTTGAGACTTGTTTATAGTCATAGCAAATGCTACAACTAATGGGAATTGTTTTCTATATAAAATAAAAGGAAATGATAAAGTATTTCTAGTATTTAATGTAATTCTTGGAATAGAAACTTTATTAAAAATTTTTCCCCCGTAACTCTTTCGCCTTCTAGGTTATACTTCAATAATTTAGTAATTCGCAATCGTGTACTGTTACGTAATCCGTCTAATATACTCAAATTTCGAATTAACATAACTATTGTACCTATTTTTAATTTAAGTTAATAAGGTGGCAAGCCTTCACGAATATTGTTAAACATTTCTATGGGAAAATTTATATAAATATTATCATCTGATTTATCAACACCTTCGTAGGTTGCAGTATCGATGCTGTAATAAGTTTTAGTTTTTCCTTTTAATTTACTTAAAATCTTATTGTTAAAAAAAAAGCATATTCATTATGTGAAGTTAGTATTACGTTATTACCAAAAAAGTTGCTGTAATTACTAAATATTTTGGTACAGACATCATCTGCTATTCAGGATTTAGGAATGTTAAATATTTCTATGTCCTCTTCTCCAATTCCTAATAATAATTTTGAAAATTTTTCGTCACTAGAACGAATATTTTTTTGTATTCTTAAAATTTTGAAGCAGTTCCATAAAAATGATGATTCAATAGTTTCTTCTATTATCAAAGTTCTATTACCGTGTTTTCTAACTGGAAGGATTTGTCGAAAATCTCCTCCTAATATTATTGATTTATTACCAAAGAAAATTTTTGTATTACACAAGTCTCTTAATATACTGTTACCTACGATATGCGAGGCAAATCATACTAACTCCCCCTGGTGACCACGAAGCTACCTTATCAAGAGGGTACCGACGGGAGGGGAACGAGGTAACATAAGGCCCGGCAAGCTTCAAAATCGGGAGAACGAAGAGAAGACTCGGACAGACAGAGAGAACGAAGAGAAGACTCGGACAGACAGGGGGTACGAAGAGAACACTTGGGGAGATCGGGCAATTAATCGGGAACACACACGCGTCTTTGCCTTATAAATAAGTATCTTGAATAAAAGTCTTTAAGGTTCCAAGGTTTTGATCGTTCTCGCGAAGCACCTCCTTACCTTTCGGTTTTCCCACGTAACAATACTATCAACAATTTCTAGAGCTGTTTTCGGAGTCATAGAAGCCTCGTCCTATACAATTTAATCAACTTCCCTTTATCTTTTTTTTCAGTTTCAAATTCTAAAAATACACTCTCAATATTATCGAAAAGTTCTATGACTGGTCATACCTTTTGGTAGTAATACAGATGCAATTCCTGTCCAAGCCATTACTTTTTCATCTTGTTCATAAATCGTATTAAAAAATTTTTTTGATCTTGATTTAAATCCATGTACATTATATCAAATATTTTTTTACTGAAAGATATTTCCTCAATATTGCAATTATTTATGTAGTTGCTAATGGTTGGTGTCGGTAAACTAAAAGACTCACATGATTTACCTTCCGATACTAAAATTTGATTAATATGTAGAAGAGCACAATTATCATTATCATAATGGAAGTCTCCCGTAAAATATTTTCTATATTCATTCCATATTTTATATCCTTGAATGTTTTCTGACATCAAAAACCAAGCGTAAAATTGTCTTAACTGGTATGGAAACACAATTGTTATTGCTTCTTTAAAAATATTATCAATCTCAGAATCATGTTCAATTAAACTCATTGCATTTGCAATATCCCTGAAATTTTTATATGTTCTTCCGTTATGTTTTTTAACGTCTTCAAATGATGTAACCCCATGTAATTTATTTAAAATAAGTTTTAAAAAAAGGCGCTCATGATCTTTTGAATATACTATGTTTAATCTACCTGTGGCAATATTTCTTATTATAATTTTTCCTTTTGTTCTCAATTTTAAGTTTATTGTCAAAAATGTAATGTTCTGGAATGTTGACATATTTTAGTGATTTTGTAAAATCATCAATTTTATTTAATTTAAACCCAGCTGTAAGGGGTGTTTGATAATTATTATCCCTTATATTATAAACTTTACTTTTTTAACATCACTACAGCATACTATGATAGTAATTTTATACAGTAATACTTCTATCGTTAGCTTCAAAAGGTTTTGATAATCAAGTTCTACGACAAAGCTGATAGTCGAAAAATTTTTTTTTCCATCCTTGAAGTTAAGAAATTTTAGTTACGTAATTTAAATTATAAGTTTATACATAATAAAATTTTTGTTGACAATTTTTACTTACCTTTAGTCTTAGTTAGATCTCTATATACTTCTTAAATCTAATATCAATTGCAGCTTGATGATATAAAAATATTTACGTTATAATAATATTTATGAGAGTATCTTGTAAACTGCAAATTTTAAGCTACGGTTACATACAGCGAAAGTAGCCAGAGTCACAGCAGAAAAAGAAAAAAGTCCCCTTACCTCCATTTTCATAAAAATACACGTTCACGCTCTGACTTCCATTATCAAGCGGAAAAGTAGTGTTGAGTAGTGTTGAGGTGTAATTCAGAATGAAAAAAAATCAAAAAATTAATCACCAGAAGGCAGCATGTGTGAGTAAAGTACTATATCATACCACTGGCATGTGTATATTCCATACAACAACAACAAACGACTTGAAATTAAATTAAATTATAGCATACTGAATGAAATATTACACATCCGTTGGTTGTGCAAGTGATTGATGTCACAAGTAAATCTGACGAATTTTTTTACTATGCCAATGACGATAGCATATACGTGCATAGTAATACAGCAATGCAGAGTTGTTATACCGTTCGTCAGAACGGTTGTAAAATATAGAAAAATCGCCTTAATTTTCATTTTATTTCCACCAAGTTAATTAATTTTAGCTTTCTTCAACAACTTTCCGCTACTCCTAAGCTACACGATATGATTTATTTAATAGTAAAGTATTTTACCGAATTAATAGTTAGGGGGTTGGCGCGCGAAGCGCGCAGGAGGCGGAGCCCTACTAGTATATGTATAAAATCAATCATAACATTTTTTTAGAACATTGAAAAGTTACAATCACTGAAACAAGGGTTATCGAAGAGTCCATTGAGAATAAATTCCACAAATCAAGGGAGGCAAAAACAATAACATAAAAAACTAATGAGGAGCTGGTAATGTTTTTAGATTTATTACACCAACAATTTGAGGCTACTGATAAAGATGAAACAACAGCATTTAATATGATAAAAGATCTCTTATCGGTAACAGATTTACGAAATATTAAAGAGGATATTGCAAACGATTGGCTAAAAAATATGACTATTGAGAATGCCAAAAACTATGATTTGGAAAAAATTAAAACTAAAGTACACATACAAATAGAGACAAGTGACACAGAAGAATTAAGAAAAATTGTTATGTACATAAGAAAACGATTTATGTTGGAAAACAAAAGTGTGTTGGTAGTTGTGCAATCGTCCAATAGCACGCCAACTAACATAAATAATGTATAGTACACTAAGTTGTAAATATATCGTTATGACATACGTCGAATAAGTCTAAAATTTTTCAAATGATGTTATTACAGTAAATATCAGATTTGTACGATAATTAACAGTTTAATAAATACAATGAGGACAAAACATTGTACTCAAAATATATATTTTTTAAAAAACCATCCATACACACATAAATACATTCGTTTGTGCCATAAATTAGCGCAAGCTATTGCAAAAAAAGCCTGCACTGCATCTCATGGAGAATAGCTATAAGGGTGTGTTGTACTGCTTTTCAGTTAGCACACCCTTAAGTAACCTTCGCTACTTACTCTTTCCAGACCTGGGCCAACGTGTACCACCTTATGTCGACGAGAGAGTTAGCGCACGCGAATATAGCCTGCGCTGCGTTTTATGGAGAGTAGCTAAGTAGCTATAAGGGTGTATTGTACTGCTTTTCAGTCAGCGCACGCGGAAATAGCCTGCGCAACTAACTCTTCCCCCCTGAGCCAACGTGTACCACCTTAGGTTGACGAGATAGATAGTGCACGAGAAGATAGCATACGCTGCGTCTCATTGGACAGTTGCAGTGTAGTGTATTTGTAAGTTAGCGCACGCAAAAGCAGTGCACAATATTTGATTCATGGTCAAAAAATTTTAAGTTTATTTTAAAGCTCGCATAACAGACACTGACGTAAGCGGGAAGGAACCCAATAACGCCATCTCGGTGTCGTCGTGCACGGTGCACTTTACGTTATTATTTTATCTATATATGTGCATACGTTCTGTCTACACATTTATCAAGTCTAGATAGAGGCAACCTTACGGTTTAAAATCACTAGATCAGTTTTAAGCATTTTGACCCAGACTCGTCGATATAAGGTGGTACACGTTGGCCCTGGGGGAAAGAGTGAGTAGCACAGGCTATTTTCACGTGTGCTAACTGAAAAGCAGTACCACACACCCTTCTAGCTACTCTCCATGAGACGTAGGCTTTTTTCGCGTCCGCTAATTCTCTCGTCGACATAAGGTGGTACACATTGGCCCAGGGAGGCAGAGTGAGTAGCGCAGGCTATTTTCACGTGCACTAACTCTCTTCTTGACATTAAGTGGTAAGCATTGGCCCAGGGGGGAAGAGTGAGTAGCACAGGCTATTTTAGTATGCGCTAACTGAAAAGCAGTACAAGACACCCTTACGGCTACTCTCCATGAGATGCAGCACAGGCTTTCGTTGCGTGCGCTAATTCTCTCGTCAACATAACGTGGTACACGTTGGGCTAAGGGGAAAAGTGAGTAGCGCAGGCTGTCTTAACTGACACGGGTATAAGTTATTAAGAATGTTATAAACAAATTAAATAGGCGAAATATCAATTTTCTTTGAATGATCGACTATGACTGGGCCCGGCATAATCTCAGGCACTTAAAATTAAGTATACGTACTCTCATATTGGTTAATTATTAGTACATATTATTTCTAACATGAGTGAAAAGTTATTTCAAAAGTTATTAATAAATTAAACAGGAAATGTAGTCGAAGTTTATACATAATAAAATTTTTGTTGACAATTTTTACTTACCTTTAGTCTTAGTTAGATCTCTATATACTTCTTAAATCTAATATCAATTGCAGCTTGATGATATAAAAATATTTACGTTATAATAATATTTATGAGAGTATCTTGTAAACTGCAAATTTTAAGCTACGGTTACATACAGCGAAAGTAGCCAGAGTCACAGCAGAAAAAGAAAAAAGTCCCCTTACCTCCATTTTCATAAAAATACACGTTCACGCTCTGACTTCCATTATCAAGCGGAAAAGTAGTGTTGAGTAGTGTTGAGGTGTAATTCAGAATGAAAAAAAATCAAAAAATTAATCACCAGAAGGCAGCATGTGTGAGTAAAGTACTATATCATACCACTGGCATGTGTATATTCCATACAACAACAACAAACGACTTGAAATTAAATTAAATTATAGCATACTGAATGAAATATTACACATCCGTTGGTTGTGCAAGTGATTGATGTCACAAGTAAATCTGACGAATTTTTTTACTATGCCAATGACGATAGCATATACGTGCATAGTAATACAGCAATGCAGAGTTGTTATACCGTTCGTCAGAACGGTTGTAAAATATAGAAAAATCGCCTTAATTTTCATTTTATTTCCACCAAGTTAATTAATTTTAGCTTTCTTCAACAACTTTCCGCTACTCCTAAGCTACACGATATGATTTATTTAATAGTAAAGTATTTTACCGAATTAATAGTTAGGGGGTTGGCGCGCGAAGCGCGCAGGAGGCGGAGCCCTACTAGTATATGTATAAAATCAATCATAACATTTTTTTAGAACATTGAAAAGTTACAATCACTGAAACAAGGGTTATCGAAGAGTCCATTGAGAATAAATTCCACAAATCAAGGGAGGCAAAAACAATAACATAAAAAACTAATGAGGAGCTGGTAATGTTTTTAGATTTATTACACCAACAATTTGAGGCTACTGATAAAGATGAAACAACAGCATTTAATATGATAAAAGATCTCTTATCGGTAACAGATTTACGAAATATTAAAGAGGATATTGCAAACGATTGGCTAAAAAATATGACTATTGAGAATGCCAAAAACTATGATTTGGAAAAAATTAAAACTAAAGTACACATACAAATAGAGACAAGTGACACAGAAGAATTAAGAAAAATTGTTATGTACATAAGAAAACGATTTATGTTGGAAAACAAAAGTGTGTTGGTAGTTGTGCAATCGTCCAATAGCACGCCAACTAACATAAATAATGTATAGTACACTAAGTTGTAAATATATCGTTATGACATACGTCGAATAAGTCTAAAATTTTTCAAATGATGTTATTACAGTAAATATCAGATTTGTACGATAATTAACAGTTTAATAAATACAATGAGGACAAAACATTGTACTCAAAATATATATTTTTTAAAAAACCATCCATACACACATAAATACATTCGTTTGTGCCATAAATTAGCGCAAGCTATTGCAAAAAAAGCCTGCACTGCATCTCATGGAGAATAGCTATAAGGGTGTGTTGTACTGCTTTTCAGTTAGCACACCCTTAAGTAACCTTCGCTACTTACTCTTTCCAGACCTGGGCCAACGTGTACCACCTTATGTCGACGAGAGAGTTAGCGCACGCGAATATAGCCTGCGCTGCGTTTTATGGAGAGTAGCTAAGTAGCTATAAGGGTGTATTGTACTGCTTTTCAGTCAGCGCACGCGGAAATAGCCTGCGCAACTAACTCTTCCCCCCTGAGCCAACGTGTACCACCTTAGGTTGACGAGATAGATAGTGCACGAGAAGATAGCATACGCTGCGTCTCATTGGACAGTTGCAGTGTAGTGTATTTGTAAGTTAGCGCACGCAAAAGCAGTGCACAATATTTGATTCATGGTCAAAAAATTTTAAGTTTATTTTAAAGCTCGCATAACAGACACTGACGTAAGCGGGAAGGAACCCAATAACGCCATCTCGGTGTCGTCGTGCACGGTGCACTTTACGTTATTATTTTATCTATATATGTGCATACGTTCTGTCTACACATTTATCAAGTCTAGATAGAGGCAACCTTACGGTTTAAAATCACTAGATCAGTTTTAAGCATTTTGACCCAGACTCGTCGATATAAGGTGGTACACGTTGGCCCTGGGGGAAAGAGTGAGTAGCACAGGCTATTTTCACGTGTGCTAACTGAAAAGCAGTACCACACACCCTTCTAGCTACTCTCCATGAGACGTAGGCTTTTTTCGCGTCCGCTAATTCTCTCGTCGACATAAGGTGGTACACATTGGCCCAGGGAGGCAGAGTGAGTAGCGCAGGCTATTTTCACGTGCACTAACTCTCTTCTTGACATTAAGTGGTAAGCATTGGCCCAGGGGGGAAGAGTGAGTAGCACAGGCTATTTTAGTATGCGCTAACTGAAAAGCAGTACAAGACACCCTTACGGCTACTCTCCATGAGATGCAGCACAGGCTTTCGTTGCGTGCGCTAATTCTCTCGTCAACATAACGTGGTACACGTTGGGCTAAGGGGAAAAGTGAGTAGCGCAGGCTGTCTTAACTGACACGGGTATAAGTTATTAAGAATGTTATAAACAAATTAAATAGGCGAAATATCAATTTTCTT
This sequence comes from Copidosoma floridanum, assembly GCF_000648655.2. The sequence goes on along the minus strand of NW_019379530.1, from coordinate 111,717 downwards.
TGAATGATCGACTATGACTGGGCCCGGCATAATCTCAGGCACTTAAAATTAAGTATACGTACTCTCATATTGGTTAATTATTAGTACATATTATTTCTAACATGAGTGAAAAGTTATTTCAAAAGTTATTAATAAATTAAACAGGAAATGTAGTCGATTTTTTGCAGACACTCAATGTTTTTCCTGTATAATTTACTTATTACTTTTTTAATAACTTTTCTTCTTTGTTCTTAGTAACATGTGCTAATGCTTTACTGATAAAGAAGTATGTTTGTTCAATTTCAAGTGTCTGGGATCATGCTGCGCTGAGTTATAAATTATTTTACACTGAAAAGTCATATTTTTCTTTGTTTAGTGAGTTAATAACTTTGTTATTTGCCATACATAAGCATTTACTAGGTATAAAGACTTATTTTCATATTGGTTCTCGTTGTTGTGAGCTGAGTTTGGCCTTAACATTCGTTATTTTGTTAATCTATAGGACCGCTTGACACCACTTATTTGCCCGTGGCTGGCCGCTAATTTCAGGTTTATCCGACCAACTTTATTCCGATCCTGTCAAAGCACTTTCTGCTACAACAAGTAGCCAGGGAGAACAACATCGAGGAGTTAAGGCAACCAGAACTGCTGGAAATATTATCAGCCTCTGACCGACGATATCACCATTAGCCTGTTTCAGGGCCGTTAATAATCTTTACATTCACTCAACCACCATCAATCTCATCAGACTTTGTTAGGGCAATCTAAAGTTAAATCACCGCGCCAACAGATATTTTTCATAACTATTTCCAACGAATATTTTAAAGAAAATTTTGAAAACGATACGTACATTAATAGACTATAAAAAGCTGGCCACTAAGAACCAGTCATTCACTGGCAGACGTCACGAGCAGAGTTGTTTGTTGCAAGACGAGGAACCCTAATCACTGACGACCATGAATTACTTTCTAGACTTTAAGCATTTAACTAGAATTTATCTATCCTCTCCGATGTATGCACTCAGCAAACTTAATAGTGAAGTTATAAACGAGAAACAAACTTGAGCAAACGGGAAAGTCTTTAACAGACGAGCAACACGAACCAATCTCGACTTCAGATCACCAAAACAATTGAGCTCCCAAAAAAAAGGTGCTTTGGATATCAACATTTCTGACATAACACAAGGAGACGTTACTCAAGTGCACTACAACTAGCTCCAACGTTTCAGAGCGTTGTGGTTTTCTTCCCACCTAGTCTGGTGCTACAATATCAAGCCAGAGAATATCTTAGACGGTAGGATATAAAAAATATGGAATATGGCCGTTTTTGGCTCAATCAAGTTTTTCTGCGAAAATAGGCTTAGTCAAGTGTCAAGTATAATACTCTAAGTTTGCCCAACTTAACTCCGTCCGCTTTATTTTTTAAATTAACAATAACTGAAAAAAAGTCTTATTTTCAGTTTTTTTATGATATCTCGTCTTAGGTAAATGTATCGATTCTTATACCAATGCATTTCGTAGAGGACTCAATTATCTACATAATGAAACTGATTTCAATACTTTAAATGCAACTGTTTAACTGCAAATAGCATTTTAAATTGAAAAATTTTTTTCGCATTTTTTGACATTAATTATTTTATAAATAAAAGTATGAACAGACTTCAAATTTTCAGAATATATTTCTATCATCAATATAAGTGTACCAAATTTCAGAACAACCGCTTTTGAACTTTCTTAATAATTAACGATCAAAACGTTTGAAAGGGCTTATCCCTATTTTTCCTAATGAGGGCACACTAAACGATTTTTTACAATTTTATAAAGATTTCTTTAGCATCGTGAGATTTAGACAGATCTATAAAACTCTATTACTGTTCTTAGAATTCATATTGGTAATTGTCGTTTGCACAGCTGCTAAGCTGAAATTCCTTTTTAAATTAAATTTAAAAAAAGGTGCTGTAGGATGCACAGATGCCGAGATAATTTTTTTTTTTTTTTCGAAAAATTCGTCGAACGTTTCAAACGTCTCACAGCGTTGAAATTTGGAGAGGTTCAAGTTTAATACTTGTACAGTGGAGGCCGCTTAACTCGTTGAGCGGGAACTTCAAACATTTAATTTCCATAGGATGATTCGATCATATAACCTCTTTCATTGGTCGGTTTTATACTTCCAGCTCAACGAATTCAACGGCCTCCACTGTACTTTTCAGTAAAAAATGCATAGTACTCAAACCGCGTGAAACAGTATGAAAAAATAGTTTTCAAAGTTTATCAAGCAAGAGCCAAGCGCTCCCGCTGCCGTGCAGGAGGTGGGGTGGGGTAAAGCGTGGTGCTCGGCGAGCTGCTTCAGCTTAACCAAGCTCGGGCGCTTCAAACTACGCGCATTGGCAAAATCAGGCACATTTTGGCTTCTACAATAGCCTCAAAAATCCTTGTATAAACTTGACGAGACAAAATCGAGCACTATTGTGAGCAGTTACTTATACCGACTTTTACAGCGCAAAGTTACACTTACCCTAGTTTATAACGTATAAGAAACAACAGTATGGTTAAATATTATTTCTTATTTTCATATATTGTAATAAATTTTTTAATTTTTTGATTTGTTAACGAATAGCATTACTATCGGAAATAAAGAGAGCGGTCGCGCTGCATGCAAGTTTGAGCAGACGAAGATGCACCTTCGACGTTTTGATGGACTGGAAACTTCATGAACTGGAAAAGGAAAACTTTGGGAAAAATTAAATTACATTTTGTAGAGAGTTAAAATTTGGCAGATATGATTTTCCATGATCACGCATGAACATAACCTCTAAATATTAAAAAATACGCCATACCTTGAAAAAAAGCAAGATAGACTAAATATAGCGATTTTTACGGCTTTTAAACGAGAAGAGATCGTGGTTCACAAATAAAGAGATTTTGAGTTACGTGAAAAGATAACCTCAAATTTAAGTATTCTGAATATTTCTTTATGGAATCAAGGGGGAAAATGTTTAAAAAGGGTACATCATACTTGCAAAATTATAACAAATGTGTAGAATATATATTTCATTTTGTTGCTCAGACATAACCTAAAAAATTATTTTAAAACCGCATAATCGCTAACAGAATGAGCGATAGATAAACCAAAAATAAAAATTTGCATATGTGCGCAAGTGTGTGTGATTTCAATCAGTAATTATTTTCTTAATGCCAATGTACTTAGCTCAATACTTGACTTTTATGGCCACAACGTGAGATATATGCACTTTTTAGAAAACACATCAATAATATAATGTATACAAAAAAAGTAATTATAAAAGACTTATTACCTAATTACTATAAGTTTTAGTGCCTGTTTGGCTAACATCCAAACAGCAGAATTATGTAATACTCTTTGTAAGAATTACCAAAAAATTTCATGTAATATTATTATTAGTGATCATATTACTGTTTAAGATAAAACTAGTATATTTAGAAATGCTTATTAGTGCATATCCATTTTTTTATTTTATCTAGATTTGAACCCTTATTATTTTTGTATCCCTAATTGTAATATTGAATGCCCGTGGTACACTATCACAGTAGTTTCCAATACTCATAATTACTGTTTTATCTGTATTAAGTGAAAGTTTATTTAGAGCTAGCCAATCGGCTGTCTGTGCCAAATATTTGTCCATATTACTTAATTACTTTACTCCAAGAGTCTTCAGTTAATAGATCATTAACATATATTAGAAACAATAAAGAGTGGAAGATATGGTCACAGTGGTTTCAAATGCAATAATTAAACAGTATGCCTAAAATGCTATAATAATAATCATAAAGTTACTAAATGCAAAAGTAAAACTCATAAGTGTATCAACTGTAACTATCTTGCACATTGCCAACGGTTGAGGGGTCAGTAAACTAAGTCTGGCTGATGCGACCTCCCCACCGTTGGCAATGTACGATAGAGACAAATACCCACGCTCAATGCTGTGTCTCTTTCTACTCATACTTCAGTGCCGTACATAAAAACGAGCAGTCTATACTTCTTATATGTCTATGGTTGATTATATATCTTATTGAGTCACTTTGCTTCCTTATCAGCCCGTGTCGATATTGCAGGTTCGATGGGATAGTCAGTAGTATTAATTAGTTTTCTTATTTTTTTTTGTAGAATTACACACTTTGTAGAATCATTTGTTTGATAGTTGACGTCGTAAGCAGTTTTATGTTTTATATTACTGTAGGTACAGTTGATACACTTATGAGTTTCACTTTTGCACTGAGTAACTGTATGATTATCAGAAAACTTTCGGCATACTGTTTAATTATTGCATTTAAAACCACTGTGACCAAATCTTTCACAATCATAGCACGGTTTAACATTGACCATATTATGAGATTTACAACTTTGATATCCAACAAGTACTCTGTAGTTGTTATCTCATATCTGTTTGTAAACTTCTGGACTTACTTCTATTATCACTGTAGTAGACTTCTTCTTTTTAATTTTATATACGTAAGGTAATTTTCCTCTAACTTCATGTTTACTAAAATTTCTTATTACGGTGTTTGTTGAACGTGCCGTTCTGCTCCCAATTGTTTCCATGATTTCTTGAGGTTTCATGACTAGAGTCTGTAATGATCGTCTTAACGATTTAGACTGAGCCTGATGAGGTTGGCGTTAAGACCAACGAAACGTTGCTCAAACTAACACCTGACTTTCCAGTTTTTGTTCTCACTCCTAAATTAGCTCTCACTGATCGTGTGCTTATGCACTAAACCTCAAGAAATCATAAAATTTCTTATGTTCATATCTTTCTTAAGTTCTTCCATATCCATTTCATTTGTATTGTCTATCGCAATGATTTTTATTTTTGGATTGCTTAGTTGTTTAGTTTTAACTTCATAATCTTCTTTTAGTAAGTTTTTAAATATTCTTTTTATTTCATTTACACTTTCACTGTTTATGCAGTTTATTAGTAATTTATTGTTGCTAATGTACATATTTTTGTTTGTATATTTTTATTACTATGTATTATTCGTCCTACTTAATTTTTTACATCAAAAGTATTTTTTTCTTTTCAATTTGTTTTTATAATTATTTTCGAAATTCTTGTTTTATGAGATGTTGTTGTACTTTATGCATCAGCAAACGACTTTTTTAAAATTTTTTCTACAGATTGTTTTTGTTTGTCACTCAATAACACTTGATTTTATTTATGCATTTCTGTTAGTTCTTTTAAAATAGCACTTTTTTCAGTAAGTAATTCATATTCTGTGTCACAGGCAATCATAGTGGTGCCAGAAAGTTCTTGAGATTTATTTTCTAATTCCAATAGTAATTCCTCTTTTAAATCTTTAGTTTGGTTAATTTTTAATTGGGTAATAATAGTTTTTGCTGTGATAGTAAGATCATCTTTTTCCACTTTTGAGATTAGATCTATGTCTTCATGTTCCACGCAAATTACAAGCACACCACAAACATATCTACTACTAGTGAATTTGTTAAAATCACTCTGAAGATAATAGTACATTACGATACTACTGCGTGGGGAAGGCGATTGACACATGCGTATCAGTCATATAACCTCTCACTTGTGTGGTGTATACAACTTTTTGACACAGCGTGCGCGGGGAACGAGATTTAGAACCGTCTAATGTGGCTCGCTGCCAAGATCACGACATATTATACACTCACTCGCACGAATGCGGAGCACAAGCTGTGAGTAGCATGTGTAAATCGAGGTCTTTAGAGCCACAACAGGTGGCTTATAATCGAGTCCTCATGCACAGCGCGTCAAAAAAATTTCAATATATGATGAAAGTAATTGTTGCACACCTTTTTTGGGGGTAACACGTGTAACAATTATCAGAGCACTCGTCTGGGGGCTTTTCCTCCTCCGGCGCCATTAAAAAAAAATTTTTTTTTTCATTATAAATACACATAATTGAAAGCAAAAGTCTTTGCAAGAAGCAGCGGAAAATAATATGATAATAGATCTTGCTACCGCGCTTCCCGAAACTCGACAAGAATCTGAGGCAATGACAATTATTTTAGAACACGATCTTGCATCATACGCGCTTTAGAAGGGAGCAAATAAAGAGATACGCCTTTTCATATTAAAAATGCTCAAAAATATAAAACTAAAAATTTTATTTGAAGAGAGAAATCAGAGCTCAAAAACGGATGATGCAACGAGCGGTGCTGCTGCGTTGGATAATCTAGGGGCATGGGTTGGAAATTTAAATTTAAGAGAAAGGGAACCGAGAGTACAGTAGGAAGTTAATAGTAATTTAGATGAACAAAATAATATGGGGGTTGTATCTGAAAGCGGGAGAAAACATGAGAGGAATCAGGCAATATTATATAATAAACTAAGGTCGTGGAATAAAAATCTGACGAGGCACTTTGACTATGACAATGACATTAGATTCGAGGAAGACGAGCATATGACAAGACTAGATCGTGGAGAAGCGAATCACAAACACCCTTATGCTCCACTATGCAACTGGGTGTTTTAACCCCCCTACTACAACAATAGAAATAATAGTTTTTATCCCAAAGATAATAAAAATAAAAGTTCGACGTTCGAGTACGACTAAATAATTATTTTACATGCTGGAACAACGAAAACAGAAATGCCCTGCTTGATCGTATGCTGAATCAACCTACAAACCAGCAAATAAATAACCAACAACTAGAAAATACTGTATAACAATTTTTCCAGCAAAAAAATTTACGATTTCCTCCTTATACACATAGGTAGCCGGCAGAAAGCCAATCGTTTTTAAGAACAAATTCTAGTATTATAACGCACCTTAACAGCACTGCGAGTGGTACACTGCTGTATAATAGAGATTTCGTACACTTTTCTTTATTGAAACAAATGATTGAGATGATGAAATCAACAATTCCCGCCCAATATGAAAAATATTTTATAGGACTTTTGGAAAATAAATTGCGAGGCATAGCAGCCGATCAGTTCTGCACACAATTATCATTATTTGACTCCATTGACAAGTTTCTGTCGGTTCTCTTTCGAAGATTCTGTAACATGGGAGAGATAGAGACACTTCCAGCGGAGCTTAAGACTGTCACGCAACTGGATTACGAATTAATCATGGAATATTGCGGGCGAGTTCACAATGGAACTATGATGACACATGAGGCGAACCCATATTTGATGTAGGCCAAGAAAGAAGCGTCAAAACAAAATCTGACGGTGAAGCAGTGAGGCAGTTTCTATACGGCTTAAAGACTTCGTATAACCGGAACGTTACAAGGTTCAAGCCTAAGACGGTAGAAGAGGCTACTGAAACAACCATTACTGTAGACAACGGATGAAGTCTCCGCTGGTCAATGATAGCGCAAAAGAGGAGATTCAGGACAAATGACGCCGAGAGATAGTATAATGCCACAGTGGGCCTTGTCAGCAGCGATGCGCTTGTCGGGAAGTCATATATCGACGAGTGGAATGGTATGGATGATGTAAAATGGTGTTTATATTGCCAAGAGCACGGCGCACATTTTACTAGCGGGTGTAAAAAATTGTGGCAGGATTCCTAACAAGGAATAATAAAAAATCCTAACGTTGATGAGATACCAAAAAAAAAAAAATAGAAAAAAAGGATACAATAGAAAAGTATCATACATCTTACCGTTGCTACGAGAACGATGGGAATTTTGGTAGGCAGCAAGAAAATTGTAGAAGAGTCCCTCATAATCAAGGCAATCGTAACGAGGGAAAAAAATAGAATTACAACAATAATAATAATTATAATAAAAATGATAATAACAATAGTAATAATTATGGTAGGAGTAATTATAATGACAGAAAAAGTTATCATAATTATAATAGGTATGACGACACTTAGGATGATTATCGTAACAAGCGAAATAATTAGTACTCTTAACAGGATAACTGCAGGAATCATTTTCAGGGAAATAAATATAACAAACGAAATGCGGAAGTGAGCAACTCGAAAACCGAGCATTTAAACTCGCAGGATATTCGATGCGATTCCCAATAGTCGAGTATGAACCAAAAATAAACAATGAATCGCGGGTTTTCGAAATCAAGGTGGATGAGAAACAGCATAAAATATTGGAGACTCATGCTAAGATGTGTGTAGACAAAGCCATCGCTAGCAACAAGGAGTCACTTGGGAATCAACCAAAAAGTAGGAAAATTGACGAACTCGATGAGCTGGCACACACAGAATGCAGAAAAGAAAAACCCACGATTTCCGAGCAAAATACAAAAATAATAGCGCAGTTATCCGCAAAGGTCGAAGAAAAACCTAATGCTAAAGAGAAAGAATATACACAGCTACTTTGCGCAGTAGAAGGAAATATATCAAATGTAGGACATATGCCACCAACAGTGATTTTTGAGAGCCCTTATATAAATGAAGATAAAAGTAAGTGGCAGCGAAAAAGTGAATATAAAAAGTATGACTCACGGAGCACGCCAAACACTGGGGTCGGTAAAGATACCCCTTGAAAATTTTATGTGTACACTGCAGGTAGTGCCACGTAACTTTCCCATAGAAGTGGAAGACATAATAGGATGGGACATTTTTAAATTGTATGACGGCCAGATTAATGCCGCAGAAAATACCGTTACTTTGAATGGAAGCAAAATCCCGCTGGAAAAGCCAGAAAGCTTCCATGTTGTCGCGAGAACGAGGCAAGTAGTATACGTATATGTTAAACAAGCGCACAGAAGAACAAAAATGGGCTGGATGCCTCTACAAAACTTGAAAGAGAGAATTTTTTTCAGCTACTTTGTTGCATTAAATAATGACGGTAAAGTATATGCCTTATGAATGTCTTAATACAACAGACAAAACAATAAAAATATCAGTCCCGGTAGTAGACTTAATGTAGTGCGAGGTTATTGAAACAGCTAAAACAGCTGACGTTGATAGGGAAAACGAAAAAGCATGAGGTAAGATTTCCATACGAATGTTCGGAGAAAACGAAAAATGAGAGAAAGGGATGGAGTCATTTAAAGAGAGTAAAAATGAGATAAATATAAACGAAAATAAATAAAATGTAAGAAATAAGGTCAAAAGTAAGCATGGCAACGACGTCGATAATAATAACAAAAACATTCAGGCCCATGTGGAGAGTAATAACCGAGAAATATTTATCAACAGAAAAGCAAGAATAGACGAGGTAATAAAAATAGTCGATGTATCGAGTTGTAAAGAAGAAGAGAAGAAACATGTGCAAGAGCTTATAGAGTTCAACCCATACGTATTTGGACTTTAAGAAAAGCCTCTAAAAGTAACAAACTTATTAAAACATAGGATAAAAACGTCAACGGAAAAACCGATAACAGCAAGAAGATACAGGTATCCACCGGCCATAAGAGAGCAAATGAAAATAGAGATAAATAAGCTGCTCGAATAATGCATAATAGAACCCGTCTGAGTCACCGTACAGTTCGAACATGTGGATCGTGCCAAAATACACTGGACCAAATGGTGAGAGCCACTGGCTCATAGTAACCGATTTGAGGTACTTTAATGAAATAAAAATAAGCAACTGCCATCCACTTCCATTTCAGAGTGATATACTTGAACATCTGGCATCAGAACGCTATATAACAGTTGTTGACTTGAAACAAGGGTTTTTCCAAATCGAAATACACGAGGATGGTACCCATAAAACAGCATTTTCTGAATTAGATAGAAATAATCAATATAAAAGAATGCCTCTGGGTTGTACCAACTCTCTGAATACCTTCTTAAGAGTCATGAGTTTGGCACTAGCAGGTCTGCAGGGACACGATATAGAGGTTAATCTTGACGACATAATAGTGTTCGCTTCTAACTTTGAAGAACAGCGGAAACAATTTATTAAGCTTTTACAACTGTTGTCAGAAGCAAATCTAACAATTGAGCCAAAGAAATGCCAATTTCTGAAAAATAAAGCAAAAGTTCTAGGGCACATCGTGGCAAATAGCCAAATAAAAACCGTCCTGGAAGACAAAACCTGCAAGAAAATATTCAAGGGCAACAAACGCTAAGAGAATCAAACAAATTCTTGGATTTTTTGGATATTACACAAGATGTATTAAAAGTTATGCAAAAATCGTTTAGTTGCTCTCCAAACTCTTGGAAAAAAGAACAGAGTTTAAATGGGAAGAGCAATAGGAGCTCGTTTTTAATAAACTTATTCATTCATTGTATAAAGAACCTGTACTCGCTGGACCAGATTTAGAAAAGTCGTTTATCGTAACAACAGACGCCTCCGATTACGTAATAAGGGCGATACTGAGCCAAGGAAAGATTGGAAAAGATAGACCATGCGAATATGACTCACGTTGCCTTCGAGGGAGTGAACCACGCTATCCCACCTATGATAAGGAACTGTTAGCCATAGTATTTTCAAAAGAACAATTTAGGCTACATTTATTTGGGCGATAATTTACGGTCATTACAGATCAAAAGACTCTGAAAAAAACGATATTTTGACGAATGGAATGAAAATAAACGCAATATCAGAGTAGACGGCTTAGCTGTTAGTGAAAGAGACTCAGAATCCAAGGTAAGAGTAGAAATAAACAAAAATTTAAGCAAAATGAGGAAAACAGTGAGAAACAAGGTGAACCAAAGAAGAATATTATAGTTAGTAATTTCAAGACGGAAATAGACACGGAAGCAACAGATGAAACTATTTCACAGGGGCCAGTGAACGATAAATTAGCCCATATACAAAGGGAAGTCCGAATGCAACATGATACAAATAAAATCAACAAGCACACCAGCAATCGAGAAAAATAAGAATGTGCTAAAGGGACAAAAAACCCTAAAGGCAACTAGATATATTGCATAGGCTCCTACCAAATTTATCAATAACACCGCAAATAGAAAGTGTGTTGAAGAAAATTATCATAGCGAACTGTGGCCCACCAGCGGATTTGAACGGAAAATCTGAGCCAACAAAACATTTGGGATTTCAGCTAGTTGAAGCCAGCCTAGGGAACAAAAAATATAAGGAGGAGAAAAAACCTGCAAGGGAAAATATCATAAAAATAAAGTTAAAAGATATGCGTTGGGATCCCCAGCGAGCACAAGCAAATTCGGCTGCAGAAGTGGCCAAAAAAGAAGAGAGAATCATCGAGACAATACATACTGTAAAGATAACGAATGTAGACGCGAGTATATCAAGCGAGAATGAGAGTAAAAAAAAAAAGGAGACTGACTGGAAGGCCCAGGCTTACGTGCAAGATGTACTTACTCCAAGAGAATAACAGGCAAAAGCCAACTGTACCGAGTACGGTCGAATCAGGCCGACAGACAAAAAGGTAAATGAAAAGATCAGTGAATCTCAACGGTTTACACAAGCAAAAGAAAGTTAAACTAGACGTCAAGCGCCGAGATTTTAAAGGAAAGTCAGGCATCAGAATAGATGCATGGAAATCCGATATTACCACAGATCGACTACTGAGCAATCCAGTGGGAAGTATAAGGGATAATTTGGTAACGCATAAACAGCTTTCTAAAGTAAAGACCAATTCAAAGGATAAACATAATCTTTTAAAGGACAAGAAATTTGAATTTAACGAGAGAAATTCCATACAAAAACGTATTTACGAGGATAGAAATATGACCCCAACTTAATCATCACCACCACCAGATCCTTAAAGCGACTCCAAGCAACAATACGATAATTATACGAATAATAATGAAAATAATAATAACAATAAATGTAATAGTAATAATAAGAGTAAAACTGAATAAAATGATCGATATAGCACTATACAGAATATGAGATACACATGAGGGGTCGTACCCAAATGTCGTGGATAGTTGTAGGAGGAGGGGGATTTGGTTGAATTATACGGTTGTTTAGGCTGGGGAAAGGGGGGGGCAGGCAATAAGTTTATGTGTAAAAAAACATTTTTTTTATTCTGAAATATTAGCTTTAAAATTGTATTTACCTAATAGTTGACGTACAAAAATTTTGTATTTTATTTAAAGTCACTTCTTTTAAAATCCCACAATATTTTTTGTTAATTAAGGCATTTTTTAACAACATTGCTAAATATGCTTATATTTATATTCATACTAACTATGACTAACGTTTCGTTTGCTATAACGTTTTATTTCAAAAAATTGTCATTTTAACATAATAAAAACTTATAATATTTTAATATTTAACAGTAATTAATGAAAACATATAAAATTTGAAATTTTTTTCGAAAATGTAGAAAAAAAAAGTAAGTCAACGTAGATTTTGGGAGGGGAGATTTAATTCTGATTTACACAAAGTTTACACAGGAAAAAGAGGAGGGTCGAAAAAATCATCCACGGCATTTGAGTACGACCCCTAACCATAAGTGTATGTAAGTATACATAAAAAAGTGTTCTCTTTCCTTATTTTTTGCGGCCCCCGGACGCGCCACGTAAAATACAAAAAGAGTAAATTAAAATTAGAGAAAAACTATAGTACACACAGAAAACGCTAAATACTAAAAAATAATTGTAATTCGGAAAATCAAAATAAAATGGCATGGTAAATGAGAAGAGAAAAAAGAGAAGAATATTCAAGTCAAAAATTTTTATACGGCAAATGGCTGTACATCAAACATTCAGAGGGAAAAGTCGTTGTATAGATAAGTCTATTATGTTTAGCAACCTTAAAGAAGAAGTTGTTAGAAGCAATAAGGACGATTATATATAATTACAAAATTAGAAATTTTTACCATTAAAAACACAAGTCAAATAGCTATTGTGTTTTCATGTGAACAAAAAAAACCATGTTGAAAAAAAAACAAAAACAAAATAAAACTTAAGTAACTTTTAATACAAAAAAAAAAAAAAAAAATTAAACAAGATATTCACAAATACACTGAAGGGTAAATGTGGCCTACTGCTGATCAGTGTAATAAGTAGATTGTAAAGGATGTGAAATATGCAAATTTTAAAGAATAAAAATTATGCTTTCATCAAAATTATCAAAAAATGCAGTTATATTTCGGAATTTTTATTGATTGATCACTCAGCTATAATCCCTTAATTACTTCATGAATATCCTTATACTCTCCACCTACCAATAAAATCAACGGAAAAAATAAAAGGATTATTTTTCAACTTAAATAATCGTATGACTTGCAATCACAGAGAAAAATTTATGATTGCGTAATTGATCATGATATTAAACTGAACAGTGATCGACGAATAACAACTACTCAGATTTTTGAGAAAAAAATTCGTTTTATACTTTGAGACTGGAATAGATCCAAATAAAAACATATGAAGAAAATGGTACTTAAGAAAATAGTGCATATGTCTCTTAAACGAAGTCAGAACATTCTAAGAGCAGAGACACTTGTAGTGGAGTCCCAAAAAAACTGTAGCAATCCTAAGCTACAAATTGCTGAAATAATTGAATGAACCTACCATTGAAATAACAAACCCCATTTTTGGCGAATATCAGCCCTACTATGGCAAAAAGTAAAACATACACAGCAGTGAAAAAAAAATACAGCTCGTTAAATAATGACGTAAAAGGGGATCAAGAGCCCAAGTATGAAAGTATTGTTGAACAAGAAAAAGAAAAGACCAAACATATACCTTTCATCCTAGGAAAAAAAAACCCTATGAATTTACAATTAAAAATTTCAACAAACTGCCTATAAATTTACTATCCAAAAATACACTTAGTCCACGTAAATAAAAAAAAAAACTTTTTAAAATAGCTATAAGAGTACCGTCAATTTATATCTGGTAAAAAAGGCGCACTTGAATATGATTGAACCACTCTAGCAAGGACACATCCTTTATAATCTACTAAAGTAAAGTAAATGGTGACGTTACCATAACATGTAAATTAGAAAACTAATATAAGCATTTTGTAGACAAAACAATCAACTGGAGAAAAATAAAAACTAATTATAAGTCAAGCACCAATATGTGTTAGAAAGGTGCAAAATATAATTATCTAATGAAACAAATTATTTAACATAGTTCGTAAGTAAGCAAATATCATTTTTACTTTATTAAACATGGATAGATTGTTCATAGGTTCACTGCATAGGAATCACTACCGTAAGAGACAGTATGACGATGAATCCTACAGGAATGTGACCATTAATTATCCAGATGCAGAGTGATCGGCGAATAATATCAGCCAAGCTATGGCAATACTTAATAAACAATTAAAATAAATAATTAATGAAACAAAGAGAACTATGGAAATTTTTTATTATCGTTGAATAATATTCAAATATATAAAACAAAAGGAAAAAAATGCATAAAAAAAAACGAATAATTAGTGAAAAATGTATGTGTGGTAGGTGTAACAAAAAAATAAAAATAATAAATGAAAATTTTTTTATCATCATTAGTTAAATAATGCCTTTATATATGTGTAAAACAAAAAAATATTCATGAAATCAATGAATTGTCTAAGAATTATAGCTATATACTACAAAACAAACACAAAAAAAAACTAAAGGAAAGCCACTTGTTTTATAATTAATTGTATAACGTTTTTGTATATGTTAGAGAAGAAAAAAAAGGAGAATATGTATGAAGAAAAAATTATGTAATAGAAGTAGAGCAAAAGAAATTTTCAAAAATTATACAACAATTATAAAAGGAAGAAGTGCACACACGAACTTATATGTATATACTCATTACACAGCATAAGAGGTCAGTAGAAGAAACAGGAATTATAGGCGATAAAACCCACCCTTTTTCTTCTAAACGGATTTCATACACACAATACGAACAACACGATACATACATAACACTATTAAAACGGGAGGAATAATCGCTGTCGAGGACGACGACGCTATGTCACGGTCTCGGACGTGTTACGTCCCTCCTAAATTTGGGCCCTAAAGGATAGAAGAACAGGTGAGATAAGGGCAGTCGGAGAATACTAAGCAAGGGAGTCAGTCGAAAGGGTTGAGATGAGTCTGACGTGAGAGTTGAGATGAGTCGATCAATAATTACACTCTTCTCTCACCAATACAAGTAATAAAGGATTGTCGAATATTATTCATTCTCATTATGTGTGTAACTTAATCAACCACTTTTTCACGTAACAATATTGTAATATGTCTTTAAAAATTATTAAATAACATAAAATGATGACTCAATAATCTTTAATTACTGATTTTTGCAAGTAACCTTCAATCTTAGAGCGTAAAATAGTGCTGCAGTACCTAACAAGTGAAAAATACTTTATTGCTGGAGATCCAATGATTGTTGGAAATCAAAAACTAGTCTGAAGTTTTATCGAGATCTTTAAGTAAAAAGGTAAGAGTACCTACAAAAGTAAGAAGATTTGAATACACCTGTTAATTCTATGTTAACATCTTTAAAAGCTCTTTGTGCAATGTCTCCAACCTCAATAGTTGTGTATGGGCCAATTTATTCAGATTCACAATTTTTCACTGTCACTAAGTAATTCTTTACCTTACATTGTATTTCATGATAAATTATGTTACTTCTAAAAAAATATATGCTAAGAAGTACAAAACCTGAAAGGTGAAAGTGGCATGGATATATATTTAGAAAAAAATCAATCTTATAGCCTACAGCTCAGTAAACAATGGAAGATGCCCGAGTAGTGAATCCAAAGAAGTGGCCAATACGCAACTTTTGAGATTGGGAAACTACGAAACTTTATACTAGGAACTTTAGCAAGTGCACACATAGATTAACTAGGTTGATTCAAATCTTCTAAATTTAAACGTAATATTGCTTCTTTTGTTCCAAAATCTAGGTCAAATTTAAAATGATGATTTCAAATCTGCAGCAATCATTGGATCTCTAGCGATGAAGTAATTTTTTACCGTTTGATAATATATCTTGGTTAAACACTTACAGAGTAAATAAAACATGTTTAAATCAGTCGATTAAAATTAATTAGCAAATGTTGAATATACTTGCCGAGTGTTTTCAGCTATTATGACTTATGAATGGACCCAGTGAATATAAATTGTACTAAGAAACATGCTGACTCTAAAGTGTAAATGAAGACTGATTGTCACAAGGGACATCATGTATCGTATGTTTAAAAGATAGTTGTAATAATTAAATAAAAAATTAATATCCGAATCAGATACAGTAGAGATAAACAGCTTATACATGTATATCAAACAATTTATCACTTTATAAGTACAAAATATTTGGTATAAATACTACCTGTATAAATAAAAATTTTTTTTATCATTAATGCAGTCTGCTATAAAAAATACATAGCTATAAAGACACTTATGGTGGTAAAGTAAAAAATGATCCCGATCTCATGTGTATGTGTACAAACATAATGAGCATTCCTCAGGTATAACTTTACGGCTTCTGGGGCTTGGTATAAAAATTCATGCCTGTGTAACGTATGAAACTATAGGTGAGATATGTTCACTCTCTTTAAATCTCGTAACAAGAGATAGGGAGAGCGAGCAAGGAGAGAATCTTTTGGAAGAGTACACGACGAGCCTTAAAAGGGAATACACGCGCGATTTTGCCTTAAAAATGTGGTATCTTGAATAAAAGTCTTTAAGGTAATAAGTGTTGGTCATTCTTGTGACGCAGATCCTTACAAATTTCTTTCCCACGTAACAGATTTAGTGCTAAGTGTGGGGTATGGTAAGAGTCGGATTTTTTTTTCAGTTATTTTACAAGTTTCAAAAAATTCCGCCGAAAAGCACACATAGTGCAGTGCCTCAAGAATACGACGATTAAAAATCCAGAAGCCAAAGATCCGATCAAAGACGACAGTACCGGTCATAATCTACAAGCAGTGGTAACAACAGCCCAGAAGCCAACAGGACTAGAGTACCAATTGCAGATCATTACAGTATCAAGCAGACAAACGGTGAGAGCTAAAAAGAAATGGTCTCTGAAATTTTATTCCTACTGGTGCGTATATCAACTAGCACGTGAATAAATATGTAATGAAATTCATTTTATCTCTTACTCCCGGGTCAAAATAGGGGAGGCACTTATTAGGTGAAGATAAGGTTGTGGGAATTGGGATATATATATAGATCTATTATTTCATCCACATCCCCTTTTAGTGTCTTTTTTCTTAAAACCCAAAACAAAAATCACGTGAGATAATAGACTTAGACGCATTGGACTAGTGAAACTTTTGTTGGAAAAACGATTCATGCGATAGAAGAATTCTAAAACTGGGAGAAAAAGTAAGTGAGTCAAAACGCAAAAATTCAACAAGTTGGTCGAAAACAGAAAATAGCAGAAACCTGAGAGGAGAGCGAGGGCTGGTCAGATGGACCCTGAGCATTATCTTTTACGATACAGTAAACCTACGCATTTACACTATACTATATATATACCGACTCGGGAGGGAGGGGGGAGCTGAATCTTTCAAATAGGGCCCGAGTGTGTCGTGTGAGTAAAACAAGGATTTTGAGAGAATCCAAGTTGCACACACAGCAAATATGTAACTCTCCGAGGGTACTAACTATAAAAATGCAAATAGTGTGAAAAAAACAAACGACAACAGAACAGAGATAGGCAATATAGTTAACAGAGGAGAATAAATAAATACAAGACAACAAATTCTGGAACTAGAAATAAAACCAGAAGGATGTGAGATACTTGACGCCCTTGACGAGAAAACTATAGCAAAAGTAATGGGCCTGTTTTTGACAATGAAAGCTAAGCTAAAACATGCAGAGAGACTGGACCCGTAAAGTAACGCAGCTACAGGAATCATGCAAGACTCGCCAGCGATAAGCAGGGAGCCCAGGGCCAAACTTACTCCCGACACAATGGGACATGCCGGAGAAACCAAAATGGCTGACTTCTACTACATCAAACAACAACTATGAAGAGTAAAGAAGCCGTGGGGTATTATCAACAACTATGGAACAGAATAAAAGATATGGGTGCAGAACTTGAAGCCGCGTTTACAGCAACGATACCACCACCAACTAATAATTAGACAAATTGGGCCAATTCTGATGCGATAAGGGATAGACTAAGGGATAATATAAAACCGACCATAGCCCCCTCTATAGAGAATACTAGACACAACCATGGCCACCTATGCAGACCGCAGAACGCACAATAAAACATTCTGCTCACGCTCAGCCATATGACGAGCAACATTTCGTTCTTCGACGGGGACCCAATCAACCTACCGCTGTTTGAGAGAGTGGTGCGAATATTTTTACAAACAATAGGACCGGAAAACAAACTATTTTGTCAAGGCTTCCTCGCAAATAGACTAGAAGAAAAAATCGCGAAATATTTTGCTTCAAGATTGACGCAGTGTAGAACAATAGAGTTCATTAGAGAGCTCTGAAATAGATACTGCAGCATTAACAACGTAGACTTGCTCATGAAAAAATTAAAAATAATAACCAAAAAAGACAGCAAAGCAACAGACGACTACGGTGGACGAGTACAACAATTGTACAATAGATTAACGATGTTGTACAATTCGAACCCATACTTTCCCTTAATTCAAAAACAGACGCTGAAAGCAAATCTGGAATCCGAGGCTGTGAAACGATTTATACATATATTACTTTTAACTATTAGTAAGAAAATGGCAAGCTCAAACCCAGGAACACTAGGGTAAGCAATCATACAGACGCTGAATATCGAAAGAGACCTTAGTTTACGGCACGCAAAACCAGTAAGTGCACTGCCCACATACAATACGGCAACAACCGAGTGGGGGCCACTAGTAAACCTGACAAAAAAAGGAGAGAACACAACAAAAATCACTAGTGGAGCACAAGGAGCAGCAGCAGCAAACGAAAAACGCTGTATATACTGTGATGGCCAAATCAGGCACTCAGTCGAGGAATGCCCAAAACTACTAGCGGTGATAAATCATAGGAAGGTTCAAGGGATAACGGAAGAGAACTAAAGGAAAATTGCAATTATTATGAGAAACTGGAACACTGTGTAAGAGATTGCCACTCACGCAAGCAAGACAGGGAGCAAGATAAGAGACAACAAAATGAGGGGCATAACAAACCCGTAAATAATACTCCTACTAACAGGAATCCCTATAACAATAGGGGCAGGGATAAAAAAATTAATAGAAATCATTACAATGATTATTAGAGGGGTTATAAAAATCATGGCCCAACGGAGCCATATAACAGAAACAACAATTACAATAACAGGTACAAGACATACAACCCCAGAGGTAATAATTGTAACGGCAAACGCAGCAATGGAGACTCGTAAAATAATAATAACAGATGCACATTCAACCATTACGCAAACGACTGTAAAAATCAAGACAGCATGGACGGATGTAATAGGGATTTCATTTAAAACGGACTACCACAGGACAGGGATCCACCGCAGCAGGAAAACGGCGCATACGTCCCAGACAACAGAAGCGACCCACCCGTGGCCTCACACTCGCAGAATGTTCGGCGTGGTCTCCAAATGTCGAACATGAACTAGAGAAAAAGGTACAGAGAAGCGTATCCGGCGAGGAAAAGTTTGTGAGAGAGAGGCTACCGACGCGACGCCGAAGTAAGGAATAGTTGAAGTGGAAACTCACCATAACAGCTCGAGTACTTACGCAATGCAGGGAAGAACAGAGCGTACTACATCAGAGTACGAGCACGCTCCTACACAACGGAGCTTTAAACGCACAAGGAAAGGCAGGAGAACCCGAAAAAAAATAATCGGACAAAGGTGCTGGACACACATGTAGAGAATGACGAATCCAAGCTTTCAGAGTGTGACGAAGAAATAAGGCACCTTCCCAAAATAACTATCAAACTTGCGAGAACAGCCACCATCGGTCCAGCTACGGGGCCGACAGCTAAGAAATGGAAAGGCCACTTTTTATGTGGATACAGATGCAGATATTTTGATATAAAGGAACATTTTCTTAACACAGTCATACTAATAGACAGTAGGTATCGAGTAGCTATTATCGGCGTGTCTCACGGAGTACACAAAACATTGGGCACAGTACAAGCTCAACTGCACTGACTAGAGTGAACACTACATGTCGTCCGCCATGACTTCCCAATTGACATGAAAAAAATCATAGGGTGGGATACCTTTAAGCGATACCGGGGCTAAATAAGCGCCGCTGAAGATATAATTATATTAGATGGGGTAGGGATGCCACTGTCAAAGCCGGAGTGTTTTAAAATACCTGCAAGATCGAAACAAATTATTTATGCGTGAATAAAGAAAAGCAGGAATAGTACAGACCATGGCTGGGTACCCTTCCCAAAGATGGATCAAGGAATATTGTTTGGGAACTTTATACACATAAATAATAAGGAGAAAGTAATTGCAGATTGGATTAATATGATTGACGAGATAAAATATGTGCCTGTTCTGGAAGTGGAGCTGCCAGAATCCGAAAAAATTCATCGGAAGCACTTAGAAGACTTGAAGGGGACAATGTCGAAAGGTTTGGGAAAGCAGTGATACAGTTATTTAACGAAGAAATAAGTGATGTCAAATAAAAAACGAAAAAAGGCGAAGAAGAACTGGAGAAACTAAGACGGGTCAACAAGATAATGCAACTCGTAGACACAGCAGGCTTTAACCATGAAGAGAAAGAACATGTAAGAAGACTAATTGGATCAAACCCTTACTAGTAGGATATAATCAGTTTTTCGACTTGAAAAATTGCTTCTAACACGAAAAAAATCTGGGTGGTAGTTAAGCGGTTTCAGAACAAATCTAAATAGTTTTAGACTCCAAATTGTGTCAGCTGGCAGCCCAAAAAAAAAAGTAATAGTGGCCAAAAATGGTTTTTCATGACTAGGAAAAACTGGAGAGTCGGACTATAAAGTTACGCTGGTAAAAAAGATGCGCAATTTGAAGACGAATAAAATGATTTCCAGGGGGATAAAATCGGTCCAGCTGTTTTTTCGCAATTTGCGAAAAAGTGCTAGGTAGGACCGTTTTTTTAAAAATCTATAAGTCGCGTTCCTTACTTCCAAAACGTCAAACGGAATGACATTTTGCTAGGTTATAGAGTAACTCTCTACGAGTACAATGCCGTTTGAAAAATGGCAATATGTTAAAAAACTAGCCAAGTCTAACTTTTTTGCGGAGGGACCATTTTTTGCTTCTTGCAGCGGTTTGCAAAAAGTTTACTACCGATCGTCTCGAAATTGGGTTTGGATGTTGAGGGACACAAGATATACATTGTATTTAATTTTTAAGTCCTAATATTTAATGGAACGCGAGTTACAGATTTAAAAAAACGATCCTACGTAGCACATTTTTGCGTTTTTACAAGGCAAATTGCAAAAAAAACTGCTGGAACGATTTTATCTCCCCCGGAGCTCATTTTCTTCGTCTTGAAATTGCGCATCTTTTTTACTGCTGTAACTTTTTTGTCTGACTCTCCAGTTTTTTTCTAGACGCGAGAAACCATTTTCGGCCACTATTACCATTTTTTTGGGTCGTTAGCTGACACAATTTAAAGGCTAAAACTATTTTGATTTGTTCTGAAACTGCTCAACTACCACCCAGATTTTTTTGCGTTAGAAGCAATTTTTCAAAAATAACCTTGCTATTTTGCTTGTTCTACCTTACTTTACGTGTTCAGCCTTGACGGGGAACTTTTCAAGGCAACACACCTGTTAAAACATCGAATAATAACGACGTCAGATGAACTCATCGTGGCGAAAAGATATAGATATCCACTGGCGATAAGAGATCAAATGAAAACCGAAAAGAGAAAAATGCTCGATCAAGGGATAATTGAACTCCCCACCTCCCCACATAGCTTGAACACTTGGATAGTGGAAAACAACTTGGGCAAAATAATGAAAAAAGGGTGATGGTGGTCACAGATTTTCGACTACTAAACGAAGTTACAGTGGGTTCATATTACCCGCTACTGTTTCAGAGTGACATCATAGAGAACCTAGCGTCAGCACGTTACATCATGGTAGTGAACCTGAAATCGTTTTTTTTTTTTTTTTTGTTTGATGGAGCAGGGAGGAGAAAATCTTCATAGACACCCCAGCTAATCCCATGGTAGTGTCGGATTCACCCGGTGTGCCCACCGACAAAAACTAACCTCCCCGTATGGGACTGGTCCGTGAGGATCACTCCCCTAGATGACAAAGGGCATAAGAGAAGAAAGAAGAAGGAAAATAACGGAGAATTTCGGAGGCCAGCTCGCTCTTAAGGGGATGAGGGGAGGGGCAGTTACGCATCTGGGCGAAGCACGAAACCACGAATAAAAATTTTTCTAGATGGAAACACACGAAGATGATGCACATAAGACAGCATTTTTGGGCTCAAACGGGCAATATCAATACCAAAAGATGCGAATGGGGTGCAAGAACTCGCTAAACACATTTCTTAGGGCAATTGCATTAGCACACGCAGGGTTACAAGACCATGAAATAGAAGTGTATCTTGACGACATAATGGTCTTTCCCCCGATCTTGAGGAACACGGAAGATGATTCATGAAACTGTTAACACGAATAGCAGCAGCGAATCTCACGATTGAACCCAAAATATGTCAGTTTTTGAAAAAGCAAAAGTGTAAGGTCACATTGTAGGCGATAGGCAGGTAATGACCCATCCAAAGAAACTTTAAGCAGCCAGAAATTACCCTCGATCAATGAAAGTAAAGAAAGTAAAAAAGTTTCTACAATTCATAGGGTACTGCTATAGGCGATTTATCATAAATTATGCACAAATTGCCAAACCTCTGTCAAGGCTCTTGAAAGCGGGCACTACATTCCAATGGGGCGACTAAGAGGAGCAGGCATTCAAAACCCTTGTGGATACACTGAGCAGTAGATCAGTGCTCATCACCTCAGATTTGGAAAAACCCTTTATCGTGACGACAGATGCATCAGACTATGCATTGGGCGCGACCCATAGTCAGGGTGAAATGGAAAAGGACAAACCATGCTAATACGCGTCTTGTTGTTTAAAAGGAAGCGAGCTTCATTATCTCACATATGATAAGGAGCTGCTGGCCATTGTATTTGCTAAGGAGCAGTTAAGACCTTATTTATGTGGACGCAAGTTTACAGTGTTCACGGATCACTAACCCCTGAAACATTTCCACTCCTCGAGGAAACCAGAGATACGGTTCAATAGACTTAAGGCAGAACTTCGAGACTATAAATTTAGGGTTATACATCGCCCACGCTTAACAAACAGGCCACCCGACGCTCTTTCACGAAACCCAATAATACACGAAGGCGAAAAAAACCCATAGCGTCCTAGATAAAGGCTGTATGAAGTAGCCGATCAACAGGAAAACTCAGGGGAAGGCGACAGTAATGGACCCGCGGCTAGAGTTTTCAAAGCTTGAGCAATAAAAAAAAAGAATTCCAGGAAAACCAAAAAAGGTGAGAATCGAATGTACAAACCCAGAAGCATCTGACAACGACTAGAGAAGAGAAGGAAGACGACCAAGAGATAACCAGGACAGTACGAATGATTACGTAGTCTCAGAGGGGGAAGCTGATTCAGAAGAGCCGGACAGGAAAAACTCACAGAGTCGGTAAATGTCAAGAGACGAGAATGGCGTAACGGCACCAAACATCACAAGGAGAGAAAAGCCCATTTTTCAAGGATCTACAGATGAAAAGTCGAGCTATATAACAAAAGAGCCAGGATTTAAAAGGGGGATAGAGGCTACTCGTACACCCAAAATACTAGAAAGACGAGTTAAATGACTGAAAGTACGTAAACGACAGCTTGATATCCTACGCAGAACGAGACCATATTTTTAAGTTACACCACAAATAAATGAATCGTCAAAGAAAATAATAATAATAGCGAATTGCGACACACTACAAAAGGCAAACACAAGGGTATATTCAGAAACTATCGACGAAAAACAAAAAACCAGCAGGGAAAAAAAGGATACACATAACAGAATACTAACCCTTCAATAGACATAGGAGCACAAAGAGACCGAATCTACATGATCTATTGAAAAGAAAATCTGATGAACTTCGGGCCCAAGTTATGATCGATATCAAAAGACGCAACGTAGAAGGCAGGCTAGAATTGAGAACTGACGTATGGGAGCCTAACGAGACCGAACCTATAGAAGATGTGGCACCACAGATAAGAAAGAAGGCGGATGACATCATACACAGCCAAAACGGAGAGAAAAAGGCAGATGAGTAGGAAAACCAAGCAAGAAATAAGCCCAGTGCACCATCGAAGCTAACCATGTTACTAGATAGATGGTTGAGGTGTTTAAGAGACAAAACACAAAGAGAAACTTGTGAACTCGCACAACCTGGTAGTATCCTGGTGAATATGTCAGAAATACCATCCAACCTACCCAGAAACTGTCTGTTCCACAGCTTTATATTTTTCTTTAGTCCCAATTCATCGACCAGCAAGCTGCGAGTAATGCTGCGCAATTTAAATTTTTTTAAAAATGCAAAGAGCCAAATGAGGCAACAGAAATATTAGAATCGCAAACAGCATACGGAAATCATGATTTCATGTATCTATTTTCCTAAGAATTCAAGGAAAATATTTGTATTCACCTGGCACTGACCAATGAAAGTTTCATTTACGAACATTACATCGCAACAAACGATAGTGAGTTTCATCACTTACATCTAGAGAGTGTTGGGGAAAACGCACAATATACACCTTCATAGAAGTCCTTCACTCAGTGAATCCTAATCGTGAGCCAGGAAAAGGGCTGGTAGAAAATTATCAAAGCAACAGTAAGGAAGACCAGCAAAGCGAAAAAGAAGGTAAAAAAATAGATCAGGGAAAACCGTGAAAAATATCGAGAAGTAAATAGGAGCAGAGCGTGAATCAAGTAAGAAAGAAACGGGCCCAGACGAGCACATTAAAGAACCAACACAGGAAAACATACGACCGGCAACAGCGGAAGAGGACGGCTTTGACCACGTCGAAGTACAGAACGAGGAGAAGGCGAATAATTTAAATAAAGCACTGCTTGAAACGGACGGAAAAAACGAAAGATTGGGGGATAAGACGGTCTCACACCCACCATCTATGGGAAAGTGTAGAGGGCCACCCATTCAAGTATTTAGACAATCTGCCGTTTAGGACCTTAACAAAAGCTGTACCCAACACAGAGGTCATAGATGCGCTACACAAAAGAAGATACATTAACCCAATACTTACAAACAACTAAGAGAGAACCATAGGAGAAGATAAAATGACAAATGCAAGAAGAGTAAAAATCATTCACACGTATGTAAAGAAGCAGTTCGAAGTAACAGCGCTTAAATCTAACATTAGAATGTGTATTCAGGCCTTTAAAGATGTAATAGTAGCAAATGAAACAAAAATAATTGGGACCGTTAGAGACCTAACGATCCTCAATCTAACCCAGTTAGGATACTTTGTCGATACCTTTGAGGAAATATTCAAAGATATTAGACTATTAGTGGTACTCTACATAAACACCCTAGTACTCCTACTAACAGATCAAAGATTTCAAACTATCACAGAATACCATGAGGCGGCAATAGGTGGACATAGGACAATGAACAAGACATATAACAGGATTGCCAAAGACTACTACTGGAGGAACATGCGCCCAGATGTTAGACAAGCCATTCTGGGATTTTCATTATGCCAAACGAAAAAACTCATCCATTTTAAAACAAAACAAG
Organism: Copidosoma floridanum; assembly: GCF_000648655.2. Next base: position 86,172 of record NW_019379530.1, on the reverse strand, counting down.
CCATGATTATCACCAACACACTGAATAGACCGTTCAAAAAAAATTCTATAGATTTCTACGGGCCCATCAACAAACCCTCAGCAAATCAGTACATACACATACTATCTATGCAAGATTGACTCACAGAATTTATCGTCCTCGCACCTGTGAAAAGAGCAACAGCCAGAGCAAGAGAAATAATAGTGTACTTTGGGCCTCCAGAACATTTATTATTAGACCGAGGCATTTATTTAATAAATAAAAGCATGGACAAACTCGGAAAGTTGTTTAAAATAGATAAAATGGGCAGCACAGCATTCTATCCACAAACAAATGGCGCCATTGAACGTATGCATGATACTCTCACGGAGTGCATGAAGGCCTACGTAGAACAAAATAATCACTGGGATGAACATTTACTGATGTGCATGCACTCATACAACACAACAGACTATCAGAGTACGGAATACTCACCGCACGAATTCGTGTTTAAATAAAGAGCAAGAGCACCATCTAGTATCAAACTGCCACCCCGTGGCCAAACTTCAAACAAATATTTCAAAGCGTTAGTTGAAACCCTGACAGAAATGAGAGCTATCGCAGAAATGAACCAAGTTCAGGCGAAATACCGATCGAAGTATTACTATGACTGCAAACTGAATACAAAACATTTCTTGGTAGGAGAAATGGTGTATGTGCTAAGGGAGCCATCAAAAAATAAATACGATTTACAATACAAGGGCCTATATAAAATAACAGATATTGATTATATTAACAAAAATTTAAAACTACAGAGAGGCGATGAAATAAGGGTATCGCACATAGATATAATTGTAAAAGTTTGTATGGTAAGGGCCCTGCCAGAGAATGTAAACAGGGTGAAGGACACAGAGGTACAAACTCAAACATTTGACTTCGCTTAAAATTGTTGTGGACCCTGAACGCAGCGCAAAAATATAACAGAAAAGAGGGATCAATTAGATTTACCATACAATTTTTCGCAGCCCTCAGATGCGCCACAAACTAGATATAAACATATGTTAGACTCAGATACGCAAACTCACAGAAAAAAAACAACTATAATGGGGAGGTACGCATGAACATAGCAATAACAATATTAATCAATAGAAGAATTTGCATACTATGTATGAAAAAAAAAACAAAACAAAAAAAAAACAAACAAAGCGAATGAGGGGCGCGTGTGACTCTAGTTAGGAGACATACTCCTTACGCGTAGAATTAATTCACAGGCCAAATTTACATATTACAGATGGTAAGAGACAAATAAAAAAAAGCATATACGTATAGGCTAAGATATACGTAAATGTAAATTTAAATAAGTTTATGAGAGGACTACACAAAGCAAAGTTAATGTGAGATTAGAAAACAAAAAGAGTATGAACAAATAACAATGTTTTTTTTGTTACTGTTGTAAGCCATTGACATCATTACTGTTTAAAAAAAATCGTTTTAGCAATTATTGTTAAGTAGAGAGAAACATGAAGGAATGAAAGTAAAATCAATCAAATTGGCAGCAGTTCAGACTGCGCCGATAGTACAACTCTGAGCACAGAGGCAACTGCAACCCTTAGGCGAGTGATGGAGTTGCCGTTGACTGTGACACATGATTAAAACTTGCGAGACAACGAGTTTGAACATTGGGAGTTGCTCGACTGTATCGGGAGGCGTAGTCCGCAGGACGAAGACAAGAAAGAATCTTCTTTTTTCCAAAATATGTAATGTCAGTGAAGTAACATTAAGTTTAATTATTTACAAAAAAGTACTATCGTTGATCACAACACATGAAACAAATAAATAAGAAAATAAGTTGTTATGACCGCAGGGAGACGCTCGACTGTATCAGGGGCGCAGTCCATAGGATGAAGACAAGAAAGAATTTTTAATACTAATGATAAAAATTTCGTATGGAAGTTTTTTTTCGATAAATCAATAAATGACAAATAAACGTATGTTAAATTGTAAAATAAAACCTCCATGTAAAATAGCACAATGTATAATTCCAATATATTATGTTGTATGTGAAACAACACTTAATGTAAAGTAGTATTAAGCAGATGCCCGATACGCAGTGATTTCATGTACAATTGTAGTATAAAGCAAAGCGCATATGCAATCAATATAGTTTTACACTTAGCACAGAATGAGAGTAAACTGCCCGATCAGAAATTTAATGGGTTTGCCACCTTAGTTAATGGGGTCCCCCTTAGGCTGCCTAGTTGGTACCCCATTAGGCGCGTCACGGGGCGAACTGAGGGTCCATTGTAGGCTGCCCCAATAACCTAGCTAAAACTGTTGAAAACATTATATATTTCTCTGTTTGGGTTAAATATATGTAACCGTAATTTAATTCTTCCTCATCTGCACGGCCGATAAACTCCATAATCTGCATAGCACGCATGGTAAATCAAGCACATGCTCTTATGATAATTGTGTTAAATGTAATGATGTACCTACACAAAAAATACAAAGTGTTAGGTAAACTTTCTTTCCCATTGGGGCACACTAGAGAGGACCACATCTACGCCCCGTGACGATGCCATTCCAGGACCACATGTGGTTAATTTGGCAGCCTAGTGTGGACCCCATCAGCACCCCACTAAGGTTTCTGATCGGGTGAATGATTNGTTTCCTGTGTCTACAGTTATTCTTGGAATGAAGACCCTATTTCCGTTTCCGATTTTTTCTCCAGTTATTATTTCTCCCATATTATACTGTAATAATTTCGTAATTCGTAAACGTGTTGCATTACATAGTCCATCTGATATAATTAAATTTCGAAGTAGCATCACTATTGTACTACTTTTTAGATTGAGTTTATGAGGTGGTAATCCTTCACGAATTGTTCAAAATTTCCACCGTAAAATTTAAGTAAATATTATCGTCTGATTTATCAACTCCTTTATATGTTGCGTTATCTACTCAAAAATAAGTTTTAATTTTTCCAGTTAATTTTTTAAGTATTTTATTATTTAAATAACCGGTGTACTCGTTATGTGATGTTAGTAGAACACTATTCTATGAACAATTATAGATATTAGAAAATATTTGGGAACATACATCATTTGATATCTAATTTTTAGGTATGTTAAAAGTTTTTATTTCCCCTTCCCCAATTTCCAATAATAATTTTAAAAATCCTTTATCGTTTGAACGAATATTGATGTCTAGTCTTAAAATACGGTATGAATTTCATTGTTTAAATAAGAGGTGTACTCGTTANAACCACTCAATACCAATCACTCAACGTTTTTTGGATTTTCATTGAAGGTACCGAGTTTCTACAAATCATAATCAAATTTTATCGATTCTCTAGTTGCTCAGCTCCATGATTTATTCAACAACAAGGACATCCGATATGCTTCACCCTATTCCTAATTATACATTTTTTATACTGTGCCAAAAGGCAGGCAAGAAAAAAATCTCGAGTGGTTCCAAAATCAAAGCGTGGGCTCATTTTTTTACCGAGTAATTAGATTTCATTAGTTGTTCCATAAAATTGAAGCTATTTATTTTGTAAGATACTTATGTAATTATATAACGCAGTGGTGCAATAAAAAAAAAAACGATTATTCTACCACAGTGAATCGTACTTGTAGCGCTCAAATCGTTAGTTCCGCACAATCTCCCGCGCAAAAAAGGCGAAACTGCTTATTCAAAAACCTCTCATTTATGCGTATATGAAATGTAACTGAGGCAGACGGTCAAACCGAGCATGCACTGAAAAGCTGCATAAAATTTCAAGGCTCTTGATCTCAAATTGCATAAGCCATCAGCAGCTCGAGGATACGTTGAGGTATGCGCAGCTACGTTGTCGATTAACGGGCGAGACACGCGATTCGACGGAAGCTAGTCCTGCTGGGAGCACCCACGTTAATTAATTTAAAAAAAAAAAGAAAAAAAACAGAAACACTCACATTACCAAATTTTTTCAACAATTAAGACCTTTATTTTTAAAATCTCTGCACAGTATATATATGTTTATCCAGAGGGTACTTATGCGGACAATCACATGTATGTAAGGCGAATTATAAAGACAAAAGTGGAACTATACGGACGGCCGCATAACGTTAACATCACCATTAGACACTATCTCCGATTGCATGGCTGCATTTAAATCAGTTATTGATCTCGTGAGTGTAAGTTCATCTTTTACATGAACAACAATTTTGCGATAGTCTTTTGCCAAACCTAATATATTCAGAGGAATCAAAACATCAAAGTAGCAGTTAATATTAGTTAGAGTTGTTTTATTTGAAATTCTAAGCTATCCTGAATTTTCAGTTTTTAAATCTTGATCAGGGCTAAGTGTGAGAAACTTTTTTGTGAATATCGTCAGACCCGAATTCTTACATGTATTTATCACTAAGCTTTCATGAACATGACGGAAACTGCGTGATAGTAGCAGACATAGGTCTTGATGTTGAATCGATGCATGGATTTCGTCACTATTATTATAAGTTGCAGATGCGTATGATTGGTGAGCATGGATCTCAGTGTGCAACGGGCTTGTCAAAGGTGACAGGTGAATGAATGCTTAGAATCTCTTCCATGCTTAATGCAACGAAATAAGAATATACAGATTAATTCCCACCTGGGCCCTTTATTTTTAATCCTAGACTTCTTAGAAATTCAATGTTTGAGGCATTATCTTTTGACATTTCAGCTGTCTCCTCCGTTGACGTATTGACCATTCGGATGCTCGTTCTCGACTGAAAATAGAATGCATGTGAAGGTGCTTATAAGCCTTTCATGATTGTAAACGATTCCCATTATTGCGATGATTTTACGTGCAACCTTATCGTTATGACTTCGTTACGAAAACTAACTAATTATCTGTCCTGGTCAACTGTATGTAATTGTAAGTGAATAGTGCGCCCAACAATGAGTAAACAAATTATCTGTGAAGAAGCTCCAATAATTTTGTATCCTGGCAAAACTGCTGGGAAAAATTTTTGAATTGTATTAATCTTTTGTCGTTTATATAGGCTCCAGTAGTGATATTGCACTCAACTCGTAATGCGTTTGCTTTGAGAATATCCACAGGTAAGTCTAAGTTATGGATGACGTTATCTTTTTAAACTCGTTCAGTAAAACCTACAAGCCCTTCTGTAGAATATTTTAGTCTGAAAATAATAGTATGATTACACGTCATGACACTACGAAGTGTATTATTGTTGGATTTTTTATTAATAGCTACATCTTTAGACTATAAGACGTCCATTTAAAATGACTCGACACCTCCAATTTTGTAGCTGCCTGTTGAAAAAACATCCACTTAATCAGCCAAGTAAAATTTATTACTACCTTTATTTCGATTTGGAATCACATTAAATGTAAGGACTAAGCCAAGAACGTTGTCATGTTTTGAGGATATTTCGATAGGTGAAAAATACTGCGCTTCTAATACAGAAGTACTAGACAGACTAAGTGTCAATGTTTCTTTCATGACTGCTGAAAAGTGAATGAATGATTTCTGATTATGACACTACCTTACTTACTGTTTGACAATCCCCTCGATAAAAATTAAAAGCAAAAATGACTGCAATTAGGGAGTATCAAAAAATTGATCACCAGAGTGCAGCATAGTGCTCGGCTTGCCTGACGTACCTATAGTCTATACCTACGTACAGGTACACATACACACAACACTGCACAAGCACACTGTAGGTAGGTTGGTAAGGGAGTGAATATCTAAGATAGGCAACCCAAGCGCCATGCTACCCTCTAGTGAATAATTGTTTGATACTCCCTCAATAATAGAACTCAAGTCTTTATATTTCTGATAGTTATACTTAACCTTGCCAACTCCCAGCCAATGAGTTCCAGGTTCATCCCTATCGTCAAGTTTTGCCATAGCAGTTTCACAATATCGTGGCCTATTGAAAAGTGAGTTGTTTCGCATGAATACTTCACGAAGATTGGTAATTTTGAGTTTTTTAGCATATCCAAGTAAATTAATGTTGGTTAAAGCTTGATTAATAATTTTTATTTCATTATTTTTTTAAACGTTTTCCACCATGTGACTTCAAGTAGACACCTAATTCCGTTTTATATAGTTGAAGTTTGAGACTTTTTCCAAGTGCAATAGCCTCCATAGTTTTATTGTGTCTTAGGCTTTCTTGTTGCTGCTGTTTAGCAGCCTTACTTGCACTTATATTTTTTTAATTTTCCAGCTACACTATTAGCTAGTGCACTGGTTGTACTTGAGACAGAAAATAAGGGTATTAAAGGTAGTGCACCGCCAGTTTCAGCGGGAAGAGATAAGATACGTAGTATTTTTACACTTTTGCTACCACCTGCTTTTTCAACTGCATTACGTGCCCCTTCAAACCAGAAGTATTAACCTTGTGTGCATCTTTGCTTTTGGTATTTATTCACCGTGGTGCAGCCTTAATGACTATACGCGAGGCAGTGCACGGTCTGTTCTTACTTTGCAGACATTACATTAAAAGAGAAATCCGTAAAACCAGTTTCCTAACTTTAATGCTGTTCGAAAAGAGGTAAAGTGCTTCAATGGACGTGGTGACTCACTACCTGACAGTATTCGAGCTGTTTTCTGTGGTCCGTTGAATTGTGGTAAGACCAACAGTTTATTAGGGCTAAGTATACATCATTATACACTTAGATTTCAAAATGTTTATCTGTACTCAAAGGAGCTTGACCAACCAAAATATAAGTGGTTACAAGAGCTTTTAGAACCTATAGATGGTGTGCAATATTTTCTTTTTAGTAAACATTAAGTAGTAGTGTCTCCAGTCTATGCCCTACAAAATTCTAACTCTATTATAATTTTTGATGATATCACTTGCGAAAAACACAATAATGTAAAAGCCGTCTGCTGCATCGAAGGACATAAAACCATTGATTGGTTTTATCTCTGTCAGTTATATGCACAAATACCGAAGCACCTTGTAAGAGATAATGTAAATCTTTCACCACTACTACTACAACTACTACCACTACCACCACTACCACTACCACTACTGCAACTACTACCACTACTACCACTACTACTCCCAGGTGGTGTTTTCGCTAGTTTCTCCATACTGGGCGCTTCCCCAGGTGGCGGATAGGGGCATCCTCTAAAGACATGAGGTGACGATGGACAGCTGGGATTGCTCTCTGGTGGTGGTCAGGGGCGTTGGTCGGGGGGCGTGTGTGGCGTTGGCATGTGTATCTGTGGTGGTGTGGACAGGAGACTAGTGCCCCTTGTCTTCACCGGTGTGGATGCATGGGCCGGCTCTGCTTGTGCTCCTTGTTCTTCGCTTTCTGCTGCCGCGGTGGGTGGCACTCCATTGCTTAATACGGGCCAACAAAAACTAGCACCCGTCGTGTATAGAAGTAAGCAGCGGTTAAACCCTTCTTCTCAGATACATGCACCACACTCTCACTAAACGAACACAGGGATACTTACGGATTGTTCCGGGTCACGTGTGGTAGGTCCTTTCCTGGGCTTGCGTTGGATGCCTGGCGGCGGGTGAAGCCAGACGATGAGGCCCAGGTAAGTCTGGGTAACCACATCTGATATGGCTGTCCACCTCATAAACAAAAAAGACGTGGTGGGCCGACTAATCTAGGCTTACTTCCACTGAGGAGGCTATATGGCGGAACCTTAGTGCCTTACGCCAGACCGTTTTGTTGGGTTGTCTGCGCGGTCGTGGGACTGTACACCTGCCGCTCGTCTCGCTGGGATGACCGTTGTGTACTAACATATACATACATTACACACGAACACCATTCTTAGACTTGTTACTAAACGCCAGGGCAGTCTCTGTGGGTGGGACTGAGAAAGAGTGGTGACTCCCGGCCAGCCCGAGCAAGTAGCAGTTCTCTCTGGTAACAGAGAGGGCTGCTGCCCTGGTTTTAACCCTTTCCAAATACTCATTTCTAGAAAAAAGGGTAGTGCTGGCCCTCGCGGGTCAGTACGACGTTAAAAAAGATGCCAACATGAAAAATGTCGATGCAAAACTTGTACCCCAGGCGGTAACCTCTCTGAGGGAATCCGCCGGCAGTTCCGATCCAGTGAAAGCTCGGGTGACTGTCGCAGGCCCCACGGATTCTGGAGGGGGGGGCCACAAAGACGTGTCTCATGGCCATCAGGGACTGCTTAATGTTCCATGGCCCTTTCTAACGGACAAAGGACGAAGAGGAAGCCTGTCGAGCATAGGCACCAACGACACCGAGGACAGCAACGTGTCAGTATTTAGCCACCAGACCCAGGAGGAGCTTGCCTCTTTAGAGGAAAGTGGTGCTAAGCTCAGAGTAAAGCGACAAAAATTGGCTGATAAAGTCCAATCATCAACGAAAGATATTACAGAGACGCTATAATTAATCAACGATAAGTATGGAAACACAGCGAACGCTGTTAAGCATGGGCTCAATCTGCGCTTGAACACCTTAAAGAGGCAGAGGTGATAAGAAAAGGCTTTCTTTGTAAAGAAGAAGTGTACACAAACGCTTGGAAGTCGTTATTTAAATCCCTGAAGTGGAGGGAACAAAGGCGAGATAATTTCTGATGGCATGTACAGAAAAGAACCCTAAACACTGCTCTAAAGGAAATAGAACGAAATAAAAGAAACAGGAGCCCATCGGACAGCCCTGAAAAACGCCAGCAAACCATGCCTCCAAAGAAAAAGAAAACAGTTAGTGGCAAACAAGAAGAAATTCTCCTGAATGAAAAAACAAGCCAGAAGAAAAAAGTGGATGCGACAACAACAGTAGTAGTGAAGATGGCCGAAGGGCAGACCTTTGCAAAGGTGCTGAGGACGATGAAGGCGAACTTTAACCCTGATAAGGCTAATATGTCAGTCCAAAGTGTTGTCACTACAAAAAAAGGAGACATACTTATTAAGGCAAAAGGTGTAGAGAATGCTATTGTATTTTTACAGCAAATTGAAAAGTCGGTAGCCGGACAGGGTACTTTTAAAATGAGCAACAAAAAAGTGACATTAGAGGTCCAAGATCGGTATGTCATTGTAGAGGAAAATGAGATCCAAGAGGTCTTGGCTAGAACTTTTGGACTTAAGAGCCAGGAGCCAGAAGTAGCTCTCTTAAAGCCAAGTTGATAAAGGTGGACGAAGCAACTGCCAGACAAGTAGAAGAGAAAGGCAGGTTACGAGTTCGCTTCATAAGCTGCCGAATACGAAGAAGAATTGAAGTAACAAGATGTTACAAATACCTGGGATTTGGACACGTCTCAGGCAACTGTAGAGAAGAAAACAGATCAAAGCTTTGCTTCCGCTGTGGAAGCTCAAACCACCGGAAAAAAGAGTGTCCAGGCCCAGCACGGTGCTTCCTTTGCCCAACGACGGACAACAAGCACGAAGCAGGCAGTGGGAGCTATCCTTTATTCAAAAAAGCACTAGAAGAGGCCAGGGGTAAGGCCCAAGCAGGACGAAAATGCTGCTACATTTTCCCTAACATTTCGATCGGTGTCTTTAGAGGGCGGCTCGACGAACTCGAGGACGCTATTCGTATGTGCGGGGAAAATGGCGACATAGTCCTGGCCAGCGACTTCAACTCCAAGGCCATCACTTGGGGGGAGCCGAGAACCGACTCCAGGGGACGGGCGATGCTAGAGATGGCTGCAAGGCTAGATCTCATAGTCATGAACTCTGGTATTCCAGCAACGTTCAGGCGACCCGAAAACTGGGGCACGATCATCGACCTTACACTAGCGTCGTCACAAATGGCGGCGCGGGTGTCTGATTGGCAGGTTCTGGAGGACTACACCGCTAGTTATCACCAATATGTCAGCTTCGTGATAAATGAGGAACATAGTGCAAATTTGCGAGGAGTGTCTCGAGAGCACGCAGCCGGGTGGAACGTTGCGAAGCTCAATCGAGATTTGTTGCGGAAAGCCATGACAAGCGCGCCCCCTCCCACCAATTTATCCAAGATCCTTCATTCGGCGGAAGTCAAGGCTCTTGTAGGAGGTACCATGAGATGTGTCGAGGAGTGGTGTGACACGTGTATGCCTAAAAGAACCGCCAGGCGGGACCGGCGTTCGTGCTACTGGTGGACCGAAGAAATTGCCAACCTGCGGGGGGGAGGCGCAGCGCCTACGCCGTCTTACACAGCGACACAGAAATCGCGAAGACGCAGAGGTGGCCGTTGCCGCGTACAGAGAAGTAAAAAGTATCCTGGTGCGGGAGATCAAGGTGAGCAAGAACCGATGATGGTGCGAACTCATCGCTGATGTAGATAAAGATACGTGGGACCTGGGCTACCGCATCGCGCTAAAAAGACTGCGCGGCTCGTACTTGGTGGCGCCGATGGAGCCTTTTTTCTTGGAGAGGGTGGTCTCTTGTCTCTTCCCAGAGCATCCCGAGAAGAGGCGGGAGGACATAAGTGTGGGCAAGGTGCCTCTCTTTACCCTCGATGAATTGAAGTCGGTGGTATCGGAGACGCCGGGCCGGAAGGCCCCGGGTCCGGACGGGGTGCCATCCGAAGTCCTCAAGGTAATAGCCGCGGAAAAACCACACGTGTTGCTCGACATGTTTAATGCGTCTTTGCGCAACGGACTGTTCAGCGAGTGGTGGAAGATCCAAAGGCTTGTCCTTCTGGACAAGGGTAAACCACCCCCCTTGGTCCCGTCGTCGCTCCGACCCTTGTGCATGCTGGATAATGCCGGGAAAATGCTCAAGAGGCTGATACGAACTCGTCTAAGAAGGGAAGTCAGACCCTCGGAAAGTCAGTACGGGTTTCGAGGGGGACGATCGACGGTCATGGCTGTGGATAAGGTCCTTGAGTCGGTGAGGGAGGCATGGAAACCCTCACATAAGACGAGAAGCGCCTGTGTTCTGGTGACTCTCGACGTTAGAAACGCCTTCAACTCGGCCAAATGGTCCGATATAATGAGAGCTTTAAGGCACCAGAATGTACCGGACTACCTTAGAAAGATACTGGATAGCTATCTTCAGGATCGTGTACTCCGGTACGACACGAAGGATGGACCAAGAGAGAGGCGCCTGACGTCGGGTGTCGCACAAGGCTCCGCCCTTGGCCCTGACTTATGGAACCTGGTCTATAATGACCTTCTGCACCTTGAAATGCCTCCGAAGGTCAAACTGACGGGTTTTGCTGATGACATAGCACTGCACGTCACAGCGAGATCCCGAGAGGAGCCCGAGCGCAAAATTCAGTGGGCGGTCACGATAGTGTTGGAGTGGCTGCAGGATCACGGTTTTGTACTTGCTATCGACAAGACGGAGATGGTCGACCTTACCAGGCAACGGTGGTTCGGGGGGACTTTCGCCTGAACGTTGCGGGTGAGGAAATCTGCGCAAGCCCGGTTGTGCGCGACCTGGGGGTGTGGATCGACTCACGGCTTACCTTCTGGGAGCATATCAAGAGAGCAACCGACAAAGCCGCCAAGGTTGCGGGAGCGCTAACACGGTTAATGCCGAACGTTGGGGGCCCACGAGAAGCCAAAAGGCGGCTTCTGGCGTTGGTCTCTAACTCGATACTGCTGTACAGCGTGGAGGTGTGGGCGGATGCGGTTGCAAGACGGGACGTCCGAGAGCGCCTCATTTCGGTGCAGCGTATCGGATCTCTAAGGATCGCTTGCGCTCACCGCACGGTTTCCTCTGCTGCTGTTATGGTGATAGCACGAACGATTCCCGTCGTGTTGCTTGCACTGGAGCGGCGAAGGAGACTCCTGGGCTCTGGTGACGAAAACGATGGCAACAGGCGGGAGGAAACGTTGACGACGTGGCAACAGGATTGGGATCGAGCTTGTGTGGGTAGATGGACGCACCAGCTGATCCCGAACCTGCCCAGCAAACACATTTTCTCAAGATTTCTTGTAGAAGTCTTGTAGACTTCTCATGTCCATCTGAAAGACATCTTTAGGGAGTTTTTGGGGTAAAACTATTTGTAGCAAGCTATAAGTATACAGTTCAATGGTGAAGCTAATATCGAAGATGTATATAGCGCTCTACGTGACATAGCAAGAAGTGCTCTTTATATTTACGTTCGAGGTAATCAAAAGAAAAATTTACTCGAAAAAGTTTTGGAACGTCAAACAATAAATCTTGAAGAGTACTCTTGTCCCTTATACAAAAATCTTTTTCATGCTGATGATTAGTTTTTCTGTTATTATGGTCGAAAGCAGGAAGCTTTTAGCTATGTTCATCGTATGCTTATAAGTTACGAACCTGGATGACCAATACATTGTATTCTACAAATATTATTCCCTCTTACGCTACACCAGATGATGCCTTAAATTAAAAAAAAAACAAAAACAAAAAAAAACAAAAAAAAAACTGAAGAGCCGATCGGCATCGTTTTTACCCTCTATTGCTGCACAAAAGGTCAGCAATCTCAATAAAAGCATTAACCTTCGGAAATCTAGAAAAAGTGGGGATTCTACTGCATCTGTGTACGCCAAAATAAGGGAAGATACTTTATCACTACTAACTACATTGTTTACTTACTACAAATACAACAAGCGCTCAGGTATATTCCGGTACCAAAAGTTGGGGTATTTCCAGCAGACCAGCTGCCATTTGTTTGGATTATAGCCAATACAGATGAATGCACAAGACCCAGTATAGTGTAAGAGAAGTAAATGTTTGACATCCTGTTCCAAAAACTCACAGATACTGCACGAAGAAAAATATTTTTTTATAAAATTAACTCTAGAACTTTAAATATCCGTCTTCAAGAACAGCTGAATTTTTTCGAAACATAGTTAAAAAAAGTTCGTAAAGTAAAAGAACTCGGTTTGTTCGAAATTGCACAAAAAACAAAAAATGGGTTCACATGTAAAATGTAGCTCTTAAAAAGATCTACAAAACAAAAACAAATTCATTGCAATAGGTCATTTTATTCATCCGCAAAGTTAAAAAAACCACTCAAACTGGTATATTTTTTGATTGTTAAGAAAAAATAACCCCTTCAATCAAATACTTCCAAAACAAATGAAAGTTGTGTCTTAGTGGCATTAATGAACGCTTATAACTTCAAAACATTACAATGAATAGTTATTGCGAAAAGTCATTTGTTTATAACCAATTATAACAAAGATGCTTTCGTAAAATTACTGTGATTTTTTTTAAACGTGTAACACAAATGATTTCAATTGAATTCTCTTGTTAAAGAGTTACTTTATTAACTACAGTTTTTATTTTATTGATTTTTGCAAATTATATTATTTAAATACATATTTAAAAAACAGATACGTTTTAACAGTATTAATAAATGTAATAACTTTCAGATTTTGATTCGCACAATCTTGGGAGCAGGTGCATATTATAGATGCTATTTTCATACAAATTAAAAAAAAACAAAGAAAATTGCTTCAACTCATTTAGGAGCTGAGATAATTTTTTATTTTCTTCAAAAACGCACCGGCCGTAAAACATGGCACTATTTTAGGAACCGTAGGTCGTAGAGCAACTTTCTTTTTTCAATTTGAGGTAGCTCGTAAAAATTATAACATTAAACACAATTTTAACTTTCTAAAAATTAGTACAAAATATTTATTTATTTATTAATGTTTTTCAATGAACGCAGGCATTGGTTTTCTCGTTTTAAATTTATTTAAGTATTACAATTACTGAAAAAATCACGGTTTTTTGTATCATGGCCAATATTGAGTCGATGAAATGGAAATCTACATTTTCCGGTTTTTTGGCAGAAGCCGTACTCTGGCTACCTATTTAAAAGATAGAGATTGGGTTGCCATCTATGTCAATACCAGCGGACACTGAGTTTTCTTTAACAGTTATAAGTTGCCACTCGCCGTCTCACACCATGTTGATTGACTTAGAATAAACTGTTCAAGTTACAAATGGAACGTGCAACAATTGCAGAGTAAGGTAAAATGGGGTATAGTGGGACAACGCATAAATTGCAGGGTATAGTGGGACAGGAGGAGAAAATCATAACTGGTAAATTAATTTGTCGAAAAATATCCTTAAAAAAATTTCCTAATATTCCTTTATCTTTTAGCTAGATAAGACTTCCAAAATTAATTGTGGTAAACGTTCAAGGGAGAATGAAAAATATATTTTATCAAGCTGTCCAAGCACTCGTTTGATGCATACGTCTTAAACCAGGCATTTCGCCCATTTTAGATGTGACACTAAAGTTGACTATCAAGATGATATACCGAAAATAAAATTTTTTTCGTACGTCCAAACTATTTATAAGTAATAATATGACACTCAAGAACAAGTTTTATTAATTAGATCTTAGAAATAATTACTTCGTCATAAAATATAGCCTGTCCTAGTATACCCTTATTTTTTGCAAACACCATGTATAAGTGGGACAAGGCTTATCATTGCTGTCCCACTACTGCATTCTTTTCTTTTAAAACTAAGTAGTAGTGGGACAAGTACTTGACAAGACCAAATTCTATTTTTAACGACTGTGATTTCATGCTTTTTACTATAGTAATCGTGTGAGTGTCATCAGTTTAATCTTTAATAGTAAAATTAAACTCAAATATATTTGTAGGATTAGTAGTTAAATGAATGAGAGCATTGTTACTTGGTAAATAGACATAATCTGATACCTAACCTCAATGCAATCTGTATTAATCCATCATACCAATGTAAAAAAATCAACTTTGCAGAAAATGATATACATTTTTAATAATTAATTTTCATCATACTAATATTGAAAAAAAAACTGAACAAAATCAATATCTCTGAAAATTTTCAACAGAAAATTAAAAAAAAAAATGAAAAAGCAGTAGGTTTTAGTTAATAACCAAGAAAAAGAA
>NW_019379530.1:51886-71062 GCF_000648655.2 Copidosoma floridanum | reverse complement strand
AAAGAGAAATCCCTATTAATCTATTATTTTTAATATTTATATACTCTCAAAAGTGATAATTCATCTCTTATAAATGAAAAATTGTACTCTTACATATGCAAACAACATTGTCATATACTGTCACACTACTACCACATACAGTGTCCTACTTCTGCCGTAATCCTCAAAGACTATGTCCCACTACTGCAGATTTTACGACTTACTTGAAAAATTATTTAATTAAACGGATAATGATAAGGACAGTCAATAAATATTGTTTCCTTCAGTAAAGACCTATGTTTTTAATTTAAAAAAAAATTTAGGTGAATAAGCATTGGTGGAACTTCAAAAATAAGAAATGAATACTTTTGTTTAAAAAAGTGTCCCACGATACCTTCTTTTACCTTATTGACTCACGAGTGTGTGGTTATTTCTGTATCGATTTTTTGTTTTTTATGTCTCATAACTATTCGTCGAGTGTATTAATGTATACGTAATTCTTATATTACCAAGCATTTTACACTATGACTAATTATTTTACGTTTTTACAATGCATTTGTATTTGTATCACTTAAAATATCGCTATTAATAAATTTCGTCAACCCCATCCCAAACGACTTCATTGTTTCCACCTCTCTTAAACTTTCCTACCCCCCAAGAGTCCAGCAGAGTTAAAAAACCGTGCACTATTCGAAGGTCCCAAAAATTCCCAACTAGAAACCTCCCTACTCCTCCTCCGCCATCTACTTCTTCTCTAGCAGCACATCTATCTTTCCGCCAATCAAACACTCATCCAAGGCCCTGAGCCCTGACTGCCAGCGCCAGACGATGATGTCAAAGGTGTCAGGAAATTACTCACATTTCTTACTCTCAGTGTAAATTTTAGGTTCAAAAGTTCATTTAGTTGAGTGTACCGAATAAGTGAACTTTGTCTCTTCGAGCTCCCCTTTCGTCACGCCTTGTTTAGTAGTAGCACTGCAGAGTTGTTCCTCTTTACGCTTTACCCTCATCACGCCTCGTTGTACTTTGTTTAGTAGCCACGCTGTCCAGCTAAATCAATGGATAAATTCGTAGTCTGCTGTGTGCATGTGGTTATCCTTTTGTTTAGTTAGAAGCTGTTCAGGTATAGCAGACTCTACCGTCGACTGATCTATCGATGAGCACACGCAAAACTCACTGATAAGTACTTAAGATAGTATTATTAATAGATCTAGTACTTCTAGCTTATCGATCAAAAAGGGCAGTGACGAGAATAGACTGACTTGATTCAGTCATCAGCCATGACAATCTTGCCTTGAGTCAACTACCTGCTGCTACTATATACCTGACCAAGCATCTGACGTATGTCAAAGCCTGGATTGCCATTGTCAATAGCCACTTCGCTGGTGATCCAGTTAGGCTTATGTTGCTTCGATACGGGTCGCGCGTCCGTTCCAGCGTTGGTGCGTCTTTGTAAGAGATTTTTTTGATGCTTTAAACAGCATATAGGTACTTGTTATTTAGTATTTCTAGTACCATGTGTACGGTATCACTTGTCAGCTACGAATACTGGTATTTTCTTTGTAAATTTTATAGTATTATAGAAATCAAAGGCTGGAGCGATTGTACTGTAAACTACCCTGTTTTGATAGTATCAAACTCTGAATTTGTATAGTTATTATCTAGAGAATAGTTTCGTTTATTATTTAATTGTTGTTAAGATATTCAGGCACTTGTTGGATAGTTCGTCCCTACATTATGAAATTCCTTGTTAAGGAGTAGGATAAGCTTGTCACTAGGATTACGAATTCAGTAACAAATTTTAGAAAATTAGGACAGACTAGAATGACTGTAGGTGCTACACAATCAGCTTACGAAACTTTTACCAACTTTCATGATAGAGTTTTTGTATAACACGATCTCTTACCAGCAATTGAAGGCTTTTTATCAGAACACGACTACTGTACTTCGAATAAGTTCAACACAACAGAGAAAGGGTTCTATTCAGCGAAAGCTTACTATCGTGATTTCATGCACTCTTAACAAGTGACATTAGTGAAATCTGGTTCTAGACTGCCCCTCGGGCCTGATCCTGCTCCTAGTGTTCATTACGAGTCTAGATTATTACCATGGATTGATCCAGTTAAATTCGATGGGCAGTACTAGGGATGGGAACTTTCCGAGACACTTTTAGGGCACTTATTTATCAGTGGATCGATGTTCTTACATTAAAAAATTCTATCACTTACAGTCACAACAAGAAGGAGAAGCCTTCAAATTAATTTAAGCCATCCCTATAACCATTAATCAGTATGCCACTGCGTGGAATAAATTGTTGATCACGTTTGTATCCCCCAAGTTAGCCACACTTATAGGTCAATTGGGCAACCTAGGTAGGGCCGATCTAATGCCACATAAATGTCTAACGTTAAAGTCCCATTTATGCCAAGGTTGGCCGAAGGTAGGGGAAAGCGGCCGCCAACGTAGGCCCTACCTAACACACTCTGAAGCTTTCCGATCGGGAGAGTAGCAGTGGCGAGAGAGAGAGAGAGAGAGAAGGTTTGAAGGTTTTTACTTATGATCTTAGGGTAAAACCTCATCTGGCTTATCAAGAATATACAAATGTTTACAGTGAACCTGTTGAAATACAAAATGGCTCTCTCGCCATGTGATGCAGTCACTATAGGTGAAATTAACCAAGATCAATACAAGTTCGGCAAATCAAACAAACGTAAAGTCAAAGAAGGAAAGAAAAAGTGGATTACATAAGGCCAAACAGTAAAAATAAAAATAAAAATAAATTCACTAGATTTCGCTGAAAGCAGCTCACAGATACCCATCCGGTAACGCCGTGCTGAGGCTGAGGCAGGCCTGAGAGGGAGGCAAAAGGAACGATATAAAATATTATCATTTTCATTTCAAGTTCACTACGGGAAAGGATACATGGTGAGGGGAGAGAAAAACAGGATGACTATTGATCAGTAGGCAGACCCTCCTCCACGACTCTGGACTTTCAGTCATGTTTATCGAGCTCTATCAGCTTATTAAAGAGCAAGGTCCTGAAAGCAGTGAGCGACAAATTAAAGGAGAGGGGCGCGAGCGAATTCAGCAGGTATGATGCCTGAACATGAAAGAAATCCTTAAGTGCCTGTGTGCTCTGGTTCGGTATTTGCAAGGGGGGCGCAGCTCGACGGGTAGGCGTTCTAGCCAGCGGGCGATCCTCCGTTAGCGAAAAAAGTGACAACAAGTAATCGGGGCGTTGATGCTTGATAATTTTGAACGCAAGTAGGTCCGTAAAAAGTTGACGTCTTCTAGCCACCGATAGCCATTGAAGTTTAAGCCAATGAGGGGTAACGTGCGCTCTTCTTGGGAGACCACCAACAACAAAACGTACACAGGCGTTAAGCAATCTCTGGAGTTTTAAGTTTCTTGTTGCATCCAGAACCGTATACACCACACAGGCATAATCAAGGTGAGGAAACACCAGGCTTTCCATTAACAGCTTCCGAACGAGAGGGGTCAACGTGTGCCAAAAGAATTTGAGGGACCTAAGGGCGAAGTGAACACGCTGTACAACTCTATTCACATGAGCTGTCTAGTTCAGTGTTGGGGAGATGAGCATCCCAAGGTTTTTAGCACTTTCAGAAAACAGGATGAGTGTGGGGTCAATTCTTACGTGTGGAAGGTTAGCCAAGTCAAATCGCAACGTATATATCTGGCTACCCAGCAGCATCACCTTAGTCTTGCTAGTGTTAAGGGCCAGGCCCTTCTCCGCCGCCCAGTCAACAACTTTAGTCACGTCCTCCGACAGCCACGCTACAGCCCTCTCCAGGTCAGCCGGCAGACAGTGTAAGTAGATATGGGTGTCATCCGTGTAAATCATGTGAGAGCAGTGTGTAAGCACGCGTGGAAGATCGTTAATGAAAAGCGTAAATAACAGCGGTCCCAACACACTGCCCTGCGGAACACCAGCCTCAACCTGTCTAAATCTAGAGAGAGCACGACCCTCAGCACCCACCGCCTGAAGTCGGCCTGACAAATAGGACTTAATAAGCACAATTGCCAGATCATCAAAGCCCATTCTACGAAATTTTTGCAGCAACTTGTCATGAGGTACAAGTTCGAAGACCCTCGAGAAATCAAACAGGACTAACAGAGTCACCTTGCGTTGATCAATAGATATTCTTGTGTCATCCGTGACCCTGAGCAAAACAGTCTGTGTACTGTTACCACTCCTAAACCCAGCTTGTCATGGGTCCAAAAGCTCATATCTATGCAAGTACCGGACAACCTGTTGGTGGAGGATCCGTTCGAAAACTTTTGATAGCGCTGGAAGAAGGGCAATCGATCTGGTATCTGCTGTCGAAAGAGGAGCTCTAATCTTGGCTAACGGTGAGAGCAATGCACGTCTCCAGGGCAACGGGAAATAGCCAGAGTCGATGAACGCATTGAAGAATCTAGCAAGGGTCATCAAGAGAACGGGAGCAGCGAGTTTAACCATCCTGCGCGACAAACCGTAGAGATCGAGGGCCTAAGATGAAGAGCGCAACAGCGCGGTAAGCACCTTAAGAGCCGTCGTATGCCTAAATGAAAATCTATTCCCCGGAGGTTGGGGCAGCGGAAAAAAAGGTATAGGTGCGATGGGCCTGTCTGACGCGGGGGTGATGATCGCTCTGGAGCGGGCAGCGTAGGCATCATTAGGCTCATCCGGGTTGAACAGGTCGAGCGGGGACGGCAGCTGCTGAGGTAAAAGGCCAAGCCCTCGAAACGGGCATCTTATTTCACACGTCATCCAAGACTTCCTTTTAGTGGAGAGGTGCATCTCAGTAAACGGTGAGATCTCGTCGAAAGCACCGAGTATTTGCGAGGAGAGCCGCGACGCAAAGGTGTCAATATCGTCTGATTGCCATTCTTAACCATCCACGGAACAAAGATCACTAAGCGAACGTTCAACAGTGCTACACAGCGCAGTAGGGTCGACACGCCTCAGGTCGCTGATTCTAATTGTCTTCGTAGCCCGTGTACCACCAACTTTGAGCACCAGTTTGACCCAGTCATGACCAGTAATGAATGGTGAAATTGACTTATCATACGAGACTATGTTCGAAGAACCAGCAACCGCGAATATGTCCAGCCATGTGTGGGACGATGGGTCTCTCCAGAGAACATGGTGTGTGGGCACCGTAGGTACCAGGCACAGTGAAAGCTCGGATAGTCTGTCTCGAAAGAATTTGGACGCGTCAGTAACAGTGCAGAAGTCGATATTGAAGTCTCCAGTTATAATCACTTGGTCAAAAGATAGGGCATGCTCAGCAAGAGTGTCGAAAAAAAGCAGCGGAAAAAAGGCTGTAGGTCTCCGGTAGACTATAGCAAGAAGTATTGAGTAATTCTGTATCTGAAGCGAGAGCAAAATGAATTCTGGTGTATTATTGAAGATGGGATCGGATTGTGCAATCAATGTAAACTTGTTGTTTTTCAATTTAAACACCAACCTCACCCCCACCACCCCCCTTTGATACAGTCTAACCTGATAAAGTTGTAGCCCTGTATCGCGATAATAGCATCGGCATTAGAAGTTGGGAGGAATGTCTCAGTCACCGCAAGCCCATCAACATTTGTATCGATTGCGAGGGCTTCTACGAGATGAAAGTGAGTTTTGAGGCGTTCAACGTTAGAGTGTAGAATAACAAGGTTAGAGGTGCCAGCGGAGACCAGGGAGGCAAGCGAAGGGGAGGGCATGCTTAATGACGATGAGATAAACTGTGTGGTTTTTGATATATGGCGGCCGCAGTTTGAGAGCGTGTCACTCAGCTCTTGCACGTGAGAGCAGTTGATAAATTTCCTAAGGCCAAAGAGCACGGCAGTACAATCTATTGGGCCCACCGTCACCAAAAACACTCTGAGCAGAATGGTCTTTCAGCTTAATTGAATGCAGCATAGCTTC
The DNA here is from genome assembly GCF_000648655.2 of Copidosoma floridanum. The sequence goes on along the minus strand of NW_019379530.1, from coordinate 65,160 downwards.
GTCACGAGCTGAGGCTGAACTCAGTTTCACAGCTGTGCCCTTGGATACGACAGCAGATGTCGGCTGTGAGGATCTCGTGCACTCGGATGTGGTCCATGGGCGCGTACAAAGAACAAACCTACTGTAGTTTACGAGTCCCATGGTAGTAAAGACCTTAACAGCAGCCTCGAGGTCTGTTAGCTCGACTTGAGTGGGTATGCCCAACAGCAAGACTTCGTGGGAATCACTTGATGCGATGTTGAGCCTATGTACAACGGTTTCTAAAGCTGCAATTCTATTGTCCTGCCTAGTAAGACTCTGTATGAGTTCAGCCCTAAAAGCCAGCTTCTTCCCTAGCCAATGCTCTGGCCTCATACGCTGCAAACCAGGCGAGGGCAGCCTCAGTGGTTGACGTGCCTACCATTGTGTCAGGCAAAGAAGAATCGAGACCTGGGGAAACCCGATCCCTTTCACTAGGCTGCATCTGTGAGGGCGACTTGAGGGGGAGATCTGCCTTTTGGTGAAGGTTGATGAGGACGGGGAAGTAGTTTGTGAGGCTTGGGCAAAGAAAGATTCAAAAGTGTTAAGGGAGGCGTTGAACTTGGACATTAATATCCAGCCGTGTTACCGGGCAGGCAGCTGCACAGCCTAAAAAAGAGAGCAAGCAATAGCAGTGAACCTTAAGGCAATTGACTAAGTCGTCAGAAATACAAAAAATACTAAAAGACCTTACCAGTGTGTACAGTGTAATAATGTGTAAGCCAATATGTATAAAAAACAGCAAAGAAAAAAGAAAGCAAAACAAGTGAAATTAGTGTCAAGCAGTAGCAGCAGTGCAGGTAAGAGTCGTCTCCTGTGGAAATCCCCAGTTGGCCGTTTGTAAGCACTCTAGCAGACGGATAACGTCGGTGTAGAAGTGAGCGATGTAGACTGTGTTGTAGTGGTAGCAAGCAAGTACAGCTCTAGCAGAATATTTAGTGCTCATGCGCTCATGCCATCCTGCGTAGCAGGAAGATGCGGTGAACCAGGCAGAAGCTGCTAAAGTTTTTAAAGATGGCTGCTGCGATAGAAGGTAGCCCACTAGCCAAGACCGCAGGAGAAAATGGCATTCCCTGGCTCGAATAATACGTGAAGCCCGCTGCTAACACTCGTGCGCCTGAGCCAGCAGGAACCCCACTCTCCTGCAGCAAAAAAAATGCACTATGAGTAGTATTACCGTTACAAATATGTTTAAATCAAGAGCAAGAAAAACGCGACTGCACTGCAACTCACCAAGGGAGAGAGCAAGAGAGAGAGAGAGAGAGAGCCAGCCAGCCAGTGCAGGCTTCTGTCAGCCAGAAAGCGTGCACTCTCATTGTCGCTGACTAAAAGAAAAAAAAAAAAAAAAAACCACATTAAAGAGAATTTGATTGTGAATCGTATGCAAAAATAATTTTTGCAAACCAGTGTTATTTAAATAAATAGGAGCACTTTTTTGGTCGACATGCATTAACACGACTCTCACACCCATCTAACTCCGGCACCACAATCACATAATTAGTAGTAAATTCGTGGCAAATTTAAATATTAAAGTAGAGAGCAAGCATGTATGCGCATACCGAGTCATCCACAAAAAGGTATAAAGATTATTCCGCAATGCGCATATACGTCTGCACACTCGGTGGTAGAGAAATGAGCAAGGGGACTGATTGTGGTAAACGATATACAAATTTTTTTACAAATGTTTTCACAAATTACTTTTTGCACTTTTGATTTTTTGTTTCTCATTTTTATTAACCAAATGACATACTTTTTAATACTTAATAATCATCACTTTTAATAACCCATTAGAATTATAATTCAGTTGAAAAAATAAAAATCAATGCTTTCTGGCTAATGGGTTCCCGAGCCTTTCATACATGACAAATGTACAGGAAAGACATATACCGCCGTGACCCACGATAAAAAAGACATATTAAACTCACATGTATTTATGAACCTTGAATTTTACAGTATACATGTGACTTCTACATATAAATGCGAAAACTTTGTTCTTACCGGGGGACTCCGAGTCCCACACGCTAGTTTTTTTTCTTTTTCGCACAGGCACCTAAAACCTCGACGGTCTGCTCGGGTGGATTAAGAAAAAATCAGTCGTCAGCCCTCCCGATGCGCCGAGCGGTGAGTGCTACATCATGATATAATACGTGCAGCGAAGAACCTCTATCCCACCAGGGGTACCAGATGAAAGGGTGTATTTTTAGAATTGGGGGAATTAATAAAAAATGGGTTGGACAGGGGTCTTCGCCACTAAACGCACACCACTTTGAAAAAATTCCTTGTTTATTGACAACAAAAATTATACACTTAGATCACATAGGCGCCAAATAAAACTATATCTTATAATACTCGAACTTTAAGCCCTACGCGTGCATAGCTATAATATAATATCAACAGACTCCTTATTGACGCTGAATCGCGAGGCCTGTTGAACGTACAGGACACTTATAAATGTTTAATAATGATAAACTCGTTAATTGAAGTGTAACCCATACTCAATGGAAATTAATAATTAACTAACACACTAACTGCACTGTCAACATAAAAAAATCCCATTAATAAATCAGCGCACACACGACGTTGAAGTTTTCACATATTTCGACTAGTACGTCACTTAGATAACCAAAAGAAAAAAAAAAGAAAATATTCGTTCATAAAAGCAAAACGCAAAATAAACATAGAATCCCCAAGAGATCAGCTGTATAACGGGATTCGAGGCTCATGGCGACACTAACGCTGATATAAGGAGCAAGCCGCAAAACAAGAAAATCAATCTGATGTAATCAAGCATTTAATATACATCGTAATCTATATTGAGCGCGATAACTATCCCGAACGACAACAGAACGCATAGAACTTCCGGTTAAAAGATCGGCTGGGTCGGGTAGGGTAACTGAGGGTATTACTGGCACTTTTTTGACTTAAGCTACTTTAATGTATGGTATGAAAAAAAAAATGTATCAATCTTATACATTTTTTTTTATTGACATTAATAAGATCATATTATTAATAATAAATATTTTTGCGAATAGTCAACATGCTCCTACTACTGACATCATGCACGTATTACTGGCTCCCCAATACTGTCTAAATTTAAATTACTGGCCGTGCAATACTGGCAAATATAATTTTTAATCCTTATCACGTGAAATCACAATAAAATCTACCTAATCTAATAAAATCTATGAAAATTGAAAAAAAATTTTAGATTTAGCTATCAATGTGTTTTAATTTTATTTGCAATTCGCTTATTTGGTTCATCAAATCTTTTTCTAATTTATCTTCACTAAAATTTCTTCTTGGGATTTATTTTTTTGTTTAGTTTCATTAATTTTTTTGGTGTGCAACAACTTTGGCCATTTCTTTTTCGATTCTAGTTTGTTGTTTTATAAAATTATTTTCTTGTTCGATTAATTTGTCGTTTTCTCTTTTTATTTGTAACATTTTTGTTTTCTCTGATCTTATTTTTTTTTCTGCTGCTGCTTCCAATTTAACAACTTTATTTTTTTTTTCTTCACTGATTTTTTACCACAGAGGACCTGATATAACTTATGGAGTTTTAGTTATACTCTTCTTTTTGTTCATTGATTAAAAACTATCTTCAGAAGGCCAAGACAAATACTGAGCAAGAGGCTTTAGTGATTGATGACTTTGTTAGGTTAGATTGCTGTACCTTACCGAATCACTGCCAGTAATTCGACAGTAGCAACAAATATTGTACCAAATACTGGCATCAAAATTAAAAAAAAAAAAAACATTCAAATTTAATTTTCATTGCATTTATCGAAAAATTGAGATTTTTTTTAATTCAATAAATTGTTTCTTATGTGATTTTGCCATATTTGTTAATCAAAATACCATTAAAAGCAAGTCACTTTTTGCTGTAAAATTTAATTTTTTGAGAGAGAATCACACACCTGTCTATGTTATCATTGATAAAATAATTCAAATTTATGTTTCGTACGGATACGCGACTGAATAATGTTTGTGTGCATATTAAAATAATTTTGTATGTATTAATTTCTATTGACTGCCAGTAATTGGAGCAGTGCTAGTAATACCCACAGTTACCCTACACCACTTGATTGATTATTTGACAACCTTGGACAGATAGAACTACCCAATGCCTTAAAGAGTGCAAGCCTCTAGAGCCTTTCTCAAGCCAGGAAATTTACTCACGATTGATCCGTGCTCCCTCGGATTTGTTTGGGCGACCACTCTTTGCTCGATCCAGGATCTTGATGACTTTTTGATAGTCCGCTCCTCAGCGGCTTGCTCTTCTCTTTTCCCTCAAGCCCCTCCTCTTTTGCCACTGATCGAAGTTCTTAATGCACGATGATATTTAGCGGCTTAGTTCTCCATAAGAGGTTTAAGAGAAATTAAATATATATATACTAAAGGTATATATACTAAAGAGCGCGCGTGTGTAGGAATCACCTTGCAATATACATATACAGCACTACTTAAATATAGCCTTGGCTTGAAGTAAATATGAGCTACAATTGGAATCCAAACCACGCCAACAGCGCTAATAGCTCGTGTAAATTTAAATAAGGTGGCGATTTTTATAAGTATCGGCACGAGGCTTGCCTATGCTTTGCCTAACACCCAACCGTTGTTTGGATCCCAATACGAGCGCAGCTAGCGTACCTCTGAACAGCGCGCCAATAGCACATATTTATAGCTCAGCGTGAGTACCGGAGAACGGGACAGCTGGCATGTCACTCTAGCGCGTCTTTCGTTCCACAGTCTACGGATGCTACCAACTATGAAAAAAAGTTGAGCACATGCAACTTTTCCCTCAATGTAGTTTTGTCTGCAGTCATGACTACTTTTATCATACCCCATAAGGCTGCGGCGACAACTTTTTAATCAAACTGCATGTGAAACTATTTTCTTTGAGTAGTGTTCGATCAAAACATCATGACCAAACTGACTATCATACGATCGTCCAGTACCTCTTTTTTACCATTTTTGTTACAAGCAAACGACAATCCATCCTTTTCTTGTCCTATTCTAATGATAGAAATAAAACAATTGAATAGTGGTAAAGGAAGCAATGGATCATAATGAAAAGATCCAAATTATGTATGTAACGTGTATGGAACTGCATGTAAAAAATGAAAAAAAAAAAAAACGTGATTGAAATATTTCAAATATTTTATTATTATGAGCAAAATGTTTTCATTGAACAAAAGTATAAGAACGTGTGTATAACTAAATGACATCCATAAAAATGTGATTACATAATAATAGTGGCTATTAACTTACATGATACTAAAAAAAATAAAAATTTCCATTATTTTGCTGTAATAGAATCGATTCAGTGTTTAATGTACTCCAACACATAATTTGTATAACTAGCGGCCCCCCGTCTCGGCTTCGCCGAGACTTACTAAATGGAACACCATAGTGTGTTGATATATAATGTGAGATATTTTCAGTTGGAAATTTTACATCTATTCCTGACACTTCTCAGAACAAAAATCTAATGAATGGTACATTACGTCACTAAGGCACGAAGTACAAACATGAGCGCCCGAAGGGCGTGCTTGTTGTAGGTTGGTGCCTGAGTCGCGTATAATGTTTTTCTTACCGAGGGCGCAAAGTGCAATTTTGCGCCCGTGGGCACACTTTGCGCCCAGTAAATCACTTTGGGCCCTAGGGCAGAAAAGTACTTTGGGCCCGGAGGGCGCAAAAAACTTTTCTGCCCGTGGGCCTAAAGTGATTACAAGGGCGCAAAGTGTGACCCGAGGGTACAAAGCGGCAGTTGCACTTTGGGCCAATGGTAAGAAATGGTAATTTTCCTACGAGTTTGAAAAGTTTCTGTTTGCAAACCGAGACGTTTGCGGCCCGAGCCGAAGGCGAGGGACGTAACGAGGTTCGTAAAGGAGACTTTTCGAACGAGTTCCGGAAAACTGCTTTTTCGCCCGAGGAAGTACCAGCCTCCCAAAACCACCCGAGGGCGGAAAAAACATATTTGTTCGGAATCCATACAGTTTATTTAGTCAAATAATAATCAGTAAAAATTAAAAAAAAATGTAATCATGCTCAAGAGTACCGTGCGCTCCTTATGCCATAAAATAATCGTTGGCCGTAAGGGGCAGTTGATTTGCAGTTTCTCCCGCATAATTTACAAAAAGGGCTATTTTTTAAAGCTGCAAAGATTTAAAACTCCTAAAAAATATATATAGTTAAAACAAATTTTTTTTTATCTCACCCTAATTACTAGACACACTTTATAACTAGGGCAAAAAAGTTCTGAAGCTTAATCTCTACATTTTTTATCGCCACGAAAGTATAAATACATTTTCTATTTATTTAAAAAATCTAAAATATTTCAGAGATTACAGTGAGGGTACAATACAAAGCTGATCTATCACGTAATGGATTCTTTATTTGTCGATTTTGACACTGTTCTTCCAATCTCGATAAATTTTCTGCGTCAGTTTCTTGATGCCTGAAATTGTATTCATTAGATACATATTAAGTTTTCTTTCTAATTCACCCTCTTGCGACTTTTGGCATGCTTAAGACCTCTAACGGCTGTGTTCTGTCAACTTTGTTAGGTTCGAATATATGTGTTGGCAAGGTAGTTCGACGTCCGATGGCCCTAAAAAAGACCGGTGAGCTTTTTAAGTATACTCTTTCTTGACTGAAGTTAACAGCAATTGTGACTGCCTGGATACGTCAGGGTGATCTTCTTTGGCCCGCTGTTGAAGCCCCAGACTGATGGGGAGAAAAATTACAAAGTCCGAAGCTTTGGAGCTAGTTGTAGAGTTCTTTCCCAACGTCTCCTGTTATAACGCCGAAGATGTTGGTGTCTAAAGCATCTTTTTTTGCAGACTTAGTTGTTTTGGTGATCTAAGGTGGGAAGATTGGATCGTGATGCTTGCCCGTTGGGGACTGTCCCGTTAGCTCAAGTTTTTTTTCCCTTCATAGCTGTTAGGTTCGCCCAGCGCAGATTTTCGAGAGAATCGATGAATCTTGGTTGAATGCTTAGAATCGAGAGGGTAATATAAGGTTGTCGGTCACCGGGGGTCCCAGCCATGCGAAGAACAACTCCGCTCGTGACGACTGGCAGAGAATGACTGACTTGGTTTAATAGTGGCCGTCTTAAGTTAACATAGTCTTTTATTCGACAAATCGCTTTCGGAAATGGTAGTAAAAATGTATTTGTTGGCAAGGTAGTTTAAACTTAGGTGGCCTTTAAAAGAACCGATGAGATTGATAGTTAAGTAGGGAACGTAGAATTATAATGGCCCTGAAAAGGGCAAGTGGTGAAACTTCCAGCTATTTCTTATTATTATTTTTGATGATAAAGAGCTGGCTGCAGGTAGCTTGACTCTTACCCTCGAAGTCTCTATGTACGGAGACTGTGATGGAGGGAGGTACACCACTGACCAAAGAATATCTTGTCTTCGGGTCGTTCCTCGGATAACCAACCACTTATCGTTAGTTGTGAAAGTAGGTCTGGAGACTACCATTTCTGTGGGTATGCTATGCCGTTGGGACGACCACTGAGAGGTAGCCGTTGTGGCTGTCCGTGCCCCTCAGGGCTGTCTTCCCTGACTTATATTTGTAGCAAAAAATTCTCTGACGGCACCAGGCGGGATGGTGGAACAGCCACACAATTCTGAAGTGTTGGAGCAGGTTGTGCTCTGGTTAGATACGTCTCCTGGTGTTCAACCAGAGACGTTATCGGTTACATTAATTTATTATTGGTGGCACTCGTCAATCCTGGAGATTCAGGGTGGATGTAGACCTAGGTTACTTGTCTATTGGGGAAGAGTGTCGTCGGTAACCAGGATACCCACCTGCACGACTATCATCTACATTCCTGATGCAGCTCGATAAACCGCCGGTAGACAACTGCAAAAGTTATCGAGACGCTCCGGCGTATTATAACCACACTTATTTAATTATGTTGCAGGTAGGTTCGATTTTATGTCACTTTGCTTATTTACAGTTTACTCACTCATTAACAACATCATTTGCAGATTTTATTAAAATTTTCATTTCTCCCAACGACATACTACAGCTTTCGATGGTAACATTTTCTACCTGCGTCCCAACCATTCTTTCATATCTTCCTATTAAATCAGATGACAGCACTAAATTAAACTGGGTTTCTTCGATGCTTGAATCCAGCATACCTAGCAAATAGAAAAATAGTTAAAAATTTAATCAAAATAATGTTAGATAAAAATAATCCAAATTACCCATGGCAGCTTATGTATTTATTAATACAAACTGTCTCTTGTCTCCAAATACTGAATTTGTCAGTACTTTTTTGAACAAAAGGACACTTACAGCATCTGACGGTATATCGATTATTTAATCCTCGTTGCAGCTTCTGGGTCGCAAAATCTAGAGAGAGGAATGTTGCAGTTACTGCACCACAATTGTTTGGAAAACAAAAAAGTTTCAATAACTTTCAATTTTTCTGCAAAACTGGAGTCAACATTAGATGGATTGAACGTTGTCCTGAAAGTAATTCAGAGTTTAAATGTTATAAATATATAATACTTTGTTATGCTAAGAAAATAATTTATTGATATTTTATTAGAAAAATGCAAAATTCAACGAAACATCTCAGACGTCTCTGACAGGTTACCTTACTTTGTATAACTTTTTCAATGCTTTTTTTCTTTTGGAGGTCAAAGTGAAATTCTTTTTTTTATAAACTGGCTTTTTTTCTACTTCTGGAGATTCAAGTCATTGATAACTTTTTTTTGAGTGTTCATCCATTTTTCACTCTATCAATAACAAAATAACAAACACTGTACACGCACCCAACGTAAGAATACACTTCTGCTAGGTGTACGTATGTACCTATCGGTATGTGTGCTCGACTGCAGCTGGACTTCGGTTGCTTCTGCTACACTCGGCTGTACTCGGATTTCAGTGATGTGACTGTCAAACTTTATATATATGTGTATATGTAGACAAGGGAGCTACCATAACACGATGTCTTGTAAGAGCTCCCGCACACCCACTAACCCCCCTTCACCCCGGAAAAAATGACCGAACCTCCTTTAAGTGCCGGGGCCGAAATTTGACAAATCTATTATTTCAACGGAAAATCTGCTCTCAAATGCACGCAATTCAATTTTATCATTCCAATTTGGACTTTGTGTTTTACGAAAATAGAGCATATGACAGAAAATTTTCCCAATTTTTCTGTGACGATAATCCGGTGCTATAGTCTCGCAGATTAGTAAGCTCGAACTCCTTAAGATAAAAACTATGAGCTCGTAACACTAAAGAATGTCATGTATCATTTCAAAGCGTTTGGTTATAAACTCAGAAGGCGGTTGATTAAGATAAATTTTATTTTTATTTGGTGCGTTACAATCTCGTATATTCAACTTATTTAAAAGAGCCTGTAAAAATTTATTCATAAGCCCGTAACGCTGAGAAATGTCATGTATCTTTTCAAAGTGTTTGATTATGTTCGACGGTGATGTATTAATAAACAGCTGATACGTTGATAATATAAGTGCAAAGGCGCAATTTAATTTCTATTTCCTGCGTCATAATATCGATTTTTCAACATATTGATAAGAGCCTGTCACGCTCCTTTTTTTGCGAAGAGCCCGCAACACTATCCCGTCAGCCTTGTATTTTCGTTTAATGTTGGCTTATCGACTCAGATAGTGATGCTCGAATATTCATAGTAAATACATGAAATAAATGTAAGAGGAAAGTCTTCTTAAAAATTTATTACTGTATGTACATTTTTCACTTCACTTTCGGTCTGACAATAAGTTTCGAAAAGCCATTCCTCCATAGTTCGCGAGATCGCTAACAGATATCGTGACCGATTCTAATAAAACTGACATGATAAAAGACAAGACAAAAGCTTATGTGCTTTAAAGTTAATTTTTTTAGCTGTGACAAAAATCAAAAGAAATAAAATTAAAAAAAAAAAAAAAATTTTTTTGATAAAAAAAAGTATATCAGTCAAGGGAATCCTAAGAAATTATATATTAACTACAAACACGTCTCAGGTGCCTATGGCACCGCTAATGTCAGAGTTCAGTACCAGATTGGCCAGCGTAAAAGTATTGAATCTTATGAGAACGGTTTCATTTTAATTAACTACAATTCTAGTTTCATGTGGTAGTTTATAGCACCAGTACTTACAACAAGACATTAGAATAGTTTACTAGAAAAAATTTATTCAAGAGAAAAAAAATCAGTAGAAGAACAATAAAAACAAGAGTCACAGGGCTCTTCAGGTAAACAATATGTATTCGCTATACCTATACATGTGGCACATCTAATGAGTTGACTAGCCGCGCCTAGCTATAGTGTGGGATTAATTTAGACTATGTAACGAAATGAAGTAATCGCAATGAATGTAGTAATCACTTCAAATTAATTTGAATTCGATAAAGTATATCAATGTTGTGTAAGAAGTACCGATTCCATAAATTATTACATGAAAAAACATTTGTAATTAATGGAAGTGGAGCCATTCCCATGAAATGTAATGCTGTCAGTCTGGCAAATTTGGTATTAAGCTCCAGCATTGGCAGCACTATCTGAGATGTACTCGTTGTCAATATAACACGACTAAATACGAGATATGTTTTGTTAGAGTACTGTACTTCGGTTCAAGAGAACATTAGACATATTTTTTATTATTGGAGCTCTAACCTGACTGTGTCCTTGTATCTGATTGATGATCTGCCGGTGAGAGATGACAAGCAGCGGTCCCCAAAAGCTGGGCTGAGGCATGGCATCGTAATCCGGGCCACTGATAGCTTCAGTGACTCGATTCAGTAAGCTATCCTTCAGCCCATGTAGAAAGATGGCCTCGAGACAAGAGCACAGAGCCAAAGCTTCATCGCATATTTCGACAGGCTGTGCTTCCAACACACCAGGAGCGCTCTGCATTTCCATGACGGCAATGGTGAGATGTTGCTGTAGAGACTCACGTACCACCATGTGGCGCTTGTTCAATGAATAGTTGGCTGTACGGAGCAACGAGTTCATGGCTTTTTGCATCTATCAAGGATGATTTCGATGCTACAGTGATATTGTGCTGCAAAAAAGCATAATATTCCATCACTAATTGTTGGCTGATTTTGTAGGATATGTAAATGAGCTGTTACAGATGGCATTAGCGACACAAATGGCACTGACCTGTATATTCTCATACTTCTTTGCTTGGATATGGGCTTGAATCGGCCTGTTGACATATTTCATTTAAATTAAGTGTGCACGGCTAAGCAACATCAAAGGATGTTTACATGCTTGGCAAGTATCTCTGGTGCCGATAGCTATCTCGCGGATTCACATTCAAATACATGGGTGGTAGAAACGAGGAATGGTGTATTGCTGTACCATTAGTTATGATCAAGTAACTTTTATGTTTAATTAATTAAGAATATTTCATGTTGTTCTACTTTGGATATGGTCATAACTATTGGTATTGGTTCTCAAGTAGTGAAAACAAAAGGTTTTGAGAAGAAAACATTGCAAAAGGGTAAAAAACTAGTTGAAAACTATCACGTAGGTAATGTTATTGAAGAGTAATGAGAAGACGATTGGCAATATTTAAAGGACCGGGTCACAAGAGAAACTCCTGGAGCTGCGTGTAAACAAAATAAAACGTATAATTATAATGTAACGATTGAGGTAAGTTTATCGTATGAAGGTTATATGTTATGCGACGCACGGCATTAATCCATTTTTTTCACTCATTTTCATACCATCTCCTAGGAAAACTGTAAAACATCAACTCGAAATTTTTTATCGGTGTAAGGGCAATCAACGATATAAAAACAACGCTGGGACCAATTTTTACTTATCTTGAAAGATGTTACAAGTAGACGTTTAGAAAATTGAAGTAACCGTCTTACACCGTCGGACATCGTCCGACACCGATTTTAAAATTGAGTTAAAAAAAAAAGCTTTTAATAAGCTGAGGCGATGGAAAAAATAAGCTGTGGATAAACACGATTGGTCCATCAGTGACATCGCAAATTGTAAAATACGTTAGATTTCGCTCAAAATTTCAAAAATTTATAACTTTTGTTCTATAAAGATTAAGAGTTACAATTTTAATGGGTTACAGCGTTTATGTTCGCTAAGTACTATAAAATTATAGCAAGATTGGAAAAATACTTGTACAAATTTTATTTTTGCAAACCGCAGCTTAATGCAAAAAAAGCACTTTTGTAAAATGTCCCTAAAAACGTTGTGGTGCAGTTGCGCTATTTTTTTATAGGATCATATTCTTCAATAGGTAGTGAACAACTTACTAAAGTTCCAACCTCTTACCTATCGTTAAAGTTGCTTAAATAATGGTATTTTGCGCTTGGCTGTGCGACTAACATGGAAGGGTGAGCCTCCGCGCTAGGTCATGCCTATTTTCCGCAGCCCGGCTCCGGCATGGATAGTTAAAGACGTAAGCTACATCAATAATTATATATATTTAAAACAAACTGTTCGCTTTTTTATGGTTAACAAACAAATTTTTTGTTTCTACCACTTAACTGTCGCAACTACTGACAGATGTCACTGGCAGCGGTACTTACCAAGCATATAATAAATCCTATTATAATGTAATTTATTATTATATTATTCAGTAATTCGCAGTGAATGTGCATAAAGATAGCCAGCGCTCGAATCGACAATTTTTTTTAACGCTGTCTGGATAACGGGCTATTCTTACCATGCTGAATCTAGAAAAATTTTTATTTCAATTAATTAAATTTATTTATGGTTCTGCGAATGTTGTTTAAGTTGATATGAACAGTGATTTTAGTTTATGTATATCTTGTGCGCCACAAGAAAGTCAAACAAAATAACCTTTTTGTATTATTTCGTTAGTCAGTCCATGAAATTCGCCCTCGTGGTTTCGTCTGATGTTGTATCAAGACTGTTTTGTTGGAGTGTGGTATACAGTTATACAAGCGCTGTAATCTCTTTTCAAATTTTTTATTAACACTTACTCAACCATATTGCAATCCTAGAGATTATTATAAACATTTTTTCTAGATTACACATGGGGGAAGAAGAAGTTGTACGGTATCCAGCCAGCGTTGCAAGAAATCGCCAACTAGAGCAGTGACCGTCTTTACTCTTCTAACAAATACTAGAATACGAAGCGTTTCATAATAATATCATGTTCACTAATGTATTTAATACATTAAGCCCGATATAAACTATATTGTAATTAATTAAAACAATCCCTTTTTAGGGACTATATAACTTTGCCTAACAGAAATTATGTAAATGTT
>NW_019379530.1:10827-32958 GCF_000648655.2 Copidosoma floridanum | reverse complement strand
AAATTAAGTGTTCGAAGCATACCATCGTTTTTAAAGTAATTTTTCTGGATTTCGTTGAAAGCAGTCTCGTAAAAATTCAAACAATTTTTTTGAACATCTACAGCATCTTGTTCTGGAAGACTTTTTAAAATATTATTACAATTATCACCAACGGTCACATCCTTTAGGGGCTTGAAGTCTTCATCTGTGTTGATCTCGTAATTAAAATTTTGAGTTATTTTTTTTAGGCTGCATCGGTGAGGAAATTAGAGCCCATTGCTACTAAAACTTTTGAACATTTGGTTCCTAGTTTATTAATGACTAGTTTTTTAGTCTGAAAGAATGCATTAAATTTATTAAAATCAAGTAAAGTATAGTGTAAAAAATACAAATATGTTATCACTGAAAGGCTTTTAAAACAGATAAATTATCAAGTACCCGGTCAATACAATTATAAAGCGAAAGCCATCTTGTGCTGGCTAATTTTAAAATTTTTCTAGTCGAAGTTTCTTCAAAAATTTGAAATTCTTTTAAATTCTCGCATCTCTTAGAACTATTAGAGAAGTATTTAGCAATCGATTGTAGCAAAGTCTGGCAATACGATGGAATTTTGGCACAACTTTTTTTCGCAACCAAAGCTGAAGTATGGCAAATACAAGGAAGCAAAATTACATCTGGGACTTTATTTTTTAAAAAGGTAAAAAAAGAATTTTTTGAGCCGGTCATTAAACTAGCATTGTCGCATGCCAAACTTGCTATATTGCTGAAAGGAATTCCATGTTTAATAAAAAATGTTTCAAACGGTTGAAACGGTTCTTTTGCCCCACACAATTTTGCATCCAATTGAATTAAATGTAATAAATGAGAAACTACTTTACCCGTTTCATGATTGAAATATTGAATCGCAACGCAAAAAATTTTTTTTAATGTAATATCTGTCGATTCATCAACTAAAATTGAAAACCTTTGGTTTTTAAGAGTATTAACTAGTTTTTAAAATTCACAAGCGCTTAAAACATTTTTTATCAAACTTGCACATTTGTCCCTTTTCATGCCCATTTGCTCTACAATTTTTGGTTTTTTGCAGAGCTCCTGTGTAAAAGGTATCAAGTCATTTACAAGATGAATTGGCAAGTTATGTTCTGCTATAAAGAGGGCTAATTTTAATTCAAACTCTTTAATTTGAGTAATTATATCATTAAAAGGAGAATCGTTAGGTGGATTAACTTTTTGTTTTTCAATATTCGCCCTAGTTTGATGTTTTTCTGTTGCAACGTGCTTGACTAAATCTTGCCTGTTATAGCACGTGATGTTAATACTACAAAAAGAACAACGAGCAGGTTTCTCTACATTTACAACATCATGTAAAAGCCAATCTCGAAACAAAGGATCTACTAACCACGCTAAAACAAAAATGCAACTACTCTTCTTTTTTTTTTATGCACCAACATCACCGCTCTTTTTTGATTTTCGCTTGGAATTTTTATTCGCACTGGAAGACATGATTTTAGCTTTAATATCAGAATATTCTTAAATAAGTACAATAATAAATGCAAGCGCGAATTAAGTGAACGAAAATTTTACTCAACCGTCTAATCAAAAAGTGAAATAAACTACTTTACGAACTCGCAAGATTATACTGGGCCAACAGTTGATTACCCACGTATCACGCCCAATAGATAGTAGTAAACACTTACTAAATTAAAAGTACACTAAACTACGTTACTAATGTAATATTTCAAAAATACGTACGTATTACTTAACTTCCTCGTGATATCTGGACCTGCTTCCTCCAAAGGCAGACGCTAAAAGAAAGAAAACATAGTTCTCCACGCTGCAGTAGAGTATCGCATATATGTATACTTGAAAAACAACGCATGTCGCGAAATCAAAACAAACAACCTTCACGAAGGCTTCGAGTGAGCCGCGATTTTCACGCGCAGCTTTTGTTTTTACGCTGCCTGTTGGCGCGCTTCTTTTTCTCATACCCTGCAGTAGTTGATGATGACTGCTCTGCTTTTGAGAATTCTTAACTCTTGACAGATATATATTGTTGTCGATGAACATATAAATCTTGCCACGAATTGTAATGCACCAGAGCATAAATTGCCCATGACTGAATCAGAGTTACTCCAAATTTTATTGAAAAAAAAACTATTCATTAATTAGTAAATCACTTTATAACTACTAAATTTTTTCAACTTATTTTTCATTAAGTCGTAGCCTCATCACTTCTTTCTTAGTTATGACATTATTTCTTAATTTTTTCATTCAAAAAAAAACGCGCCCTGATACTTACCGCAAGGTGGTGAGGAAATAGTATCTCCTAATTTTAGTATTTTTATTGCACATTTTATTATATTCCTGATGCTTCATATTAATAATATTAATAAAATAATAATAATAATAATAATAATAATAATATTAAAAAAGAAAAAAAAAAGTGCCATAGTCGGGAATCGAAGATCACCCGACTATAGTCATGCGTTGGCAAAACAGTTAGCCCACTCGACCATCGAGAGACATACGGACCTAGAGTCAAAAGTAATATTTAAGTCGTGAGAAGTGGGCGGAGCTTAAGTTGAAGACTAGGTAAGGGGCTCCCCTACTCCTACCTGTCTGGTGAGAGAAAGAGAGCATGGTTCTTCTGCGCTTGCGCGACTAGCCGAGAGCACCCAAGAGAAGTCTTGGGTATATCGCAACACTGGTGAATATGTCATACAGCACATGATTTAATGTCACAACTGAAGTGAGATTATAATAGTATCATAGTTTCTTAATACTACTTATTGTCAAAATAGTAGAAGACGCACAATTTTGAAGTTCCAAAAAATAAAGGAAACTCGATTTTGACAAGATTGATGGCAATTTAAGGATAAAAAGAAAATTAGATGGCACTTCACTAGTTGGACGTCTGATTTTTTGTTTTCACCTTTAACTCTCAATCTATTTAATCTTGAATTGATTGATTACTTTAAGTGTAAATATTGTGCATCTTAAGGTGGCTCCAGCGCCTAGTGCCGTATCAAAATGGGGAGACTAAAAATTAATTATTATTTTGTTTAAAATATGGTATAAAATTATCGTAGAGACTGTTGTTAGCCATATTCTACATTTTATCGGTTACTTTAGTGAGTTAATATAAAAAAACAAAAAAGTTTTATGGTGCCCTAATTGATGAACTGTTACGGTACGCTCCTAAGTTCAAGAGTAGTTATACCTATATATATGTACTCTGCAGAATGCAGACAGCTGAGACCGGACTTGCACTTGCAACTGTATACTTAGTCTCCGATTATTTAAAGATTTTGTTCGATAACAAGACACTTTTCTCATGTCGTCGAAAACTGCGTAATAATATATACAAGATAGTACGTTTTTTACACCTTACGGGTTATTTAAATAAGTGCAGCAGTAGGTTGTATATCGCGTAAGCTTGCATTTCCTATCTAACCCGTCTTAAAACTACGATTTTGTAACCATGATTTCTTAAAATTTTTATCGTCAACCTTCATTTTTTTTTATACGAATCGAAAGATGGGAATTTAAAGAATATAATTCAATTTTACTAACCTCGGTTGGGTTATTTATAATTTTAACATTGAGGCCACTGGAGCCACCTTAATAAGTATATATTACGAGCGCACGGTGGCTCGGTCGTCTAGGTCATGGGTCGACACACGGGAGACCGTGGTTCGATTCCCGGCCAGTGTGACTTTTTCGGACAAGTACCTCCGTGAATTTTCACATGTGCTTTTTCACCACGCAATGCTCCTCGCGGAGGGAATAAGTGACCTTCTTGCAGCAAAATTGCCTAATTCCCCCCTACCCACCTTCCAGTAATGGGAGGCCTCCCACCCTTTTTCCCTTCCTTCTCCCAAGAGCTAAGTGCCCTGAGTAGTGTCCTTTTTAGGAGCCGGACATAAAGCACTATAATATATATATATATATATATATATAGTACATTTAAATTAGCACATACAAATATAGTAAGTCTTCTAATTTAAGCGCCGTCAAGTTTGTTTAGACGCCTGGTGCTCAGCTTGGACGAAGCACACAGGCAGCAGAGTTCTCGTCTATCCGTCGAAGCATGCGGTTGTGTGCATGCATGAGTAGCTGGTTTGGCTCTTTCTTTCTCTCTGTATATAAGTCTCTTTGCTTTATTAAATATAACTGAAGACAAAGTATGTCTACTTAATATACGCCAATCTTAATACATCTCATGTTTTTTCGATAAAATAGCTAGTTCTGTAACTCATAGTGTCATTACAATAAAAAATAAAGTATATCTTGTACATTACGTAAACTATTTCCTGACTGTTCTTAGCATAGGCTAGGGGGACGAATGAGGGCAGCACTATAGTCATGCACTTGACGATTAGGCTTAAAATTACAAGCATATATTTTATCTACTACGGCGAAATAAATACCTACCTCTGAATCTGTAGACCTAGAGTCGAACCTGCTTTTTTTTTTAATGAAGCATATGCATAGTATATTCTGATAGTTATTCGACAATAATTTTGTAAAATTGGTGCTTTTTTACCGATTCCATCATCGATTTCCATGTTGGAATAAATATTAACTCAACGTTGATTGAACATGGATTGAACATTGAAATTAACATTGAATCTACGTTGAATATTAATTAACCAAAAGTGATCAACGTCGATACAAACTTGTAATTGATAGTGAAGAAATCAACAAGAATACAGTAACATGGCCAAAACAGTTGTGTGTTAAATATAAAAATGATACTTTCAATGCTGTTTAAAATAGAAAAACGTTCAGTCTTACGAAAATTCTAAAAAGTTTTGTCAGAAACAAATTTAATTACTGCATCCCTGAGTTAACTTTCAGTGTACCATATTGAGATCGGAACTCACCTGAAGCGCCAATTATTGATGTAAATTGATTTAATACACCTTACTCATATATTAATTATTCTTAAAATATTTTTTATAGGTGGAGCCAGAAGTAGATGATGAATTACGTGAAAAGAAAAATTCATTAAGCAAGGAGCTAGCAAAATTTTTTTTTTCTGCAAGCATACCTTTCGGACAAATTGAAAATAAACATTTGTTAAAATTTATTGATATGCTGTGCGATTGGAAAGTTGTGTACAAACCACCATGCAGGTATACTTTTAGTAATACTACGTTGAGGCAGGTTCATGAAGAAATTTTAGATGAGAAAAAGCAATTCCTCAACGAAACTGAAAGTGTTTTGCTTGTAGATGGTTGGAAAAACAAAAACTGTAACAAAAAGTATTTGGTTTTTTCGCTGCGAAATATTAATACACCACAAACTTTCCTTACATTTCAAGACGTTTCAACTGAAACAGAAGAAGGTGAAAATTTAGCTGTACATATTTCAAATGCTATTAAGGTGGCTCCAGCGCCTAGTGCCGTATCAAAATGGGAAGACTAAAAATAATTCATTATTTTCTTTAAAATATGGTATAAAATTATCGTAGAGACTGTTGTGAGCCATATTCTACATTTTATCTGTTACTTTAGTGAGTTAATACAAAAAAACAAAAAAGTTTTATGGTGCCCTAATTGATGAACTGTTACGGTACGCTCCTAAGTTCAAGAGTAGTTATACCTATATATATGTACTCTGCAGAATGCAGACAGCTGAGAGCTGACTTGCACTCGCAACTGTATACTTAGTCTCCGATTATTTAAAGATTTTGTTCGATAACAAGACACTTTTCTCATGTCATCGAAAACTGCGTAATAATATATACAAGATAGTATGTTTTTTACACCTTACGGGTTATTTATATAAGTGCAGCAGTAGGTTGTATATCGCGTAAGCTTGCATTTCCTATCTAACCCGTCTTAAAACTACGATTTTGTAAGCATGATTTCTTACAATTTTCATCGTAGTCTCAGCCATTTCCAATAATGATGCTAAAATTATCAAAGGTGTTAGACTTTCTAGAAATGCCAACAATGAAGCTTTGTTGCAATCTACATGCGCTAGTCACAGCGGTAACTTATTAATAAAAAATATAGTGGATAAACACGCAGCTAAGCAAATTACTGAAATCGTCGCAGTGTTCAGAGAAAGTAAGTGGGAAGATTTGCTTGTAGGGCTTGGTGGCACAAAGCTAAAAAATTACCCGGATACCAGGTTTTGTTATTGTAGGGACACCTGTTTCAGTATTTTTCGAAATCTTC
This sequence comes from Copidosoma floridanum, assembly GCF_000648655.2. The sequence goes on along the minus strand of NW_019379530.1, from coordinate 26,791 downwards.
ACTTATTGAGAGAAATAGCAACTACTCAAGATATCAGACTTAATGAAGATTCTACAGCACTTTTTCTAAATGACGGATTTGAAGAAATGTTGACAGATATAATACAGAACCTTGATCCAATTTGCAAACTTATTAACGCATGCCAGAGTCTAATAAGTAACATTGCTGATGCCGCAGAAATGTGGTTGAAACTTACACTTTCAGTACATGATTATGGCGATATTATATAAAATAGGAAACAAAAAGCTATTTGGCAAATAGGGTATGCAGCAAATTTATTGCATAATAAGTATAAAGGTCTCAACTTTGAATGAACATCAGACAAATATTGCTAAAGAATTCCTACAGACACATTTAACTATTGAAGGCAACGACGAGTTATCAATGTATCTACAAAATCTGAATAAATACAATAGATATGCAGATGAATGTGCAGATCCCATAGTGTACTGGAACTTGGTCGGATTATCTTTACCTCGCTTAGCACGCCTTGCTGGTAATTTAATGCTTATTCCAGCATCGACTGCAGCATTGGAAGGATTGTTTTCAAATTGGAGCTTTATTCACACAATTCATCGCAATCGATTAGGTAGCGTTAAGTCTTCCGTCTTATTAGATATTTATCACTCATTCCGAATGAAAGGTGGCTTGATACATCACTAAAACATCTAGAAGGATCAATATGCCTTTCTACTATCCGTATTATAATTTCCTAAATTTTTCAATCCATGTAATACTTTGTGCTTATTGTACAGCTTCAACTTAAGTTAAAATTTTCTGCATTGATGTAAATTACTGGATACAAATAAATTACATGCGATCCTATGTTACCCTTTTGTATGGCTGTAGTGCCTATTATTTTACATATATATTTAATTAATCTCCAAAATTTAAACAACTGGACAACTTCGCGCGCATATACTTGAACAGCAATAGTGCAGGTGGTTCAGGTACCAAGTTTAGCCACAGTACACAGTGCTGGCGCTAGTAGTAACATAACATGCCAAATATATATTACTCTCATCTATAGCAAATAATAATGAATCTACGCACATAAAGCGAGTTAAATTGTTATAATTGTAAAAAGTATTACAGCTTTTATTATAATTAAATTGAATTGTTTTATTATCAATCGGAATTAACGTTGACAATTATCAGAAATGTGGGTCTTGAAACCATCACTGCACCAGCAGAAGTAGAAGTAAGACTGAAAAACTGTACAAGTAAAAAAATGTCCATGATATGTTAACGTGAATATTACTGTAATTAAAGTAGTAAGTCGAGAAAATATGACTTGAGGATAATGGTTAAGTAATGAAATAACAATACATTAAAATAAAAAACAAAAATGAATTCCTTATTTCATTGATTACATTACATCTTATCACTTGTGTTTACAAAAATTCAATCCCTCTCCCTTTTGTGCCTGACTAAATATGTTTTCCTTCAGAATACTCTGAACATTTTATATTTAAACTATTCATTGAAGGTCTTTAAGATACGACGTTGTCTAAATTTTTTTTTTCAGACAATGTTTTTTGTATTTACACTTATTTTGTAAATATGATGTATTTTTTTTCTCAAGTTTATATTTTTAAAGTATATAGTAAAAATTTTAAAATTAAAGATTCCATTTCTGTTTAGTCGAAAGAGCGTAGACTTACATACTTTATTTGTTAAGACTTAAACGTAATTGTACTTAGCATGCTAAATGTAAACATAAAATTTATTGTACGCTAATATTAACATTAACTTCTTCGGTAAGGTAGAAAACAAAACCTCCCTTTGCCTACCCTTACGCTGCGTACATTTATACGCTGCAGAAATTTACGTGACGGAGCTCAGGCGTCGGTACATCTGAGCAAATCTCTTGCCAATTTCAACTTGCCAAAACAACTTCTCATAGTAAACGCATAACAAATCGTGAATAAGTGTTAAGAAAAGGTGCTTTGTGCTGCCGCCTGACGCCTCTCGTGTGTAACACACTATACAGCTCGTCACAGCTGTTCAAGCCTACTTACTTCTGCCCGAGCACTTGTACAGCGAGCATCGTCCTTCCGGCAACACATACTGCCCGTGGCAACTCTTATTTAATAAAGTTTTACGTGTTCACTCACTACAAAAAGGGCATTTTTGTCTGCGACCTGTCCCTCACCCTTCCACCACCTGCAATAAGGCTTAAGTCCAACAATAAGTAATATTGTAACCATATGCTTGTTATATAATCATTAGTAATACTTTAATTGTATTTAGTTTTGAATAATATAATAAATATAAAAAACCTTAAAGGTTATAAACGACTTAAATTATACAAAAACAAAAGTAGTATATATTATTATCTGTTTCTATATTTATGTTTACACACATTTAAATGCAGTGGTGAAAACAGTCTACGATTATTACAAAAATTAAACACACAATGTTTAAAAATTATACGATCAGGTGAAACGGTATTAAAATTTATTCCAAAGTTACATAAGATTTTCGTACTAATTATAGTAGAATGATCATGTAATTGTAAAAAAATATTTATGAAGCATTTTTTATCGGTACACTCAAAGGATAAGATCTTTAATTTTCTGTAAATACGACCACACACTAAATGTTAAGTACAACATTATTATGTACAACATAAAAACAATTACCTTTCTATGTGTACGGTCTTAATAACAAAAATTACAGAAAAAAATACTAGAAAATGTACTAATATTTCAGTTATCCGTTAAACATTGTAAAGAAAATTTTGAATTTTATAAACATTCGTTTGTTTCGTATATTTAATATATGCATGGTCCCATTTTGCGAAAGTAACGTGCGACGGAGCGGCTTTAATACTAGTAAGACTAAGGGCGTAGTCAGATAAATACGGATTAATTTTTTTAGCTACTGTCCAAAAATTCAAACAGTTATCTTTTTTATGAAGAAACAAGTTTAGAAAAGAATTATTTTTACTAATATAATAACCTAATGCTTCAAAACAGTGTTTTGGAGCTGTGTCATTAACGAATGCATCGAACTTATTATATAGTTCTGTATTATTAGCAAAACAGTTTCCATGGTACTTGGAAAAAAAGTAATTACAAGCTAAAAATAATGAGCTTACGTTGTCTACAACTGTTTGCATCGCGAGAGAGCCACTGGCTATATCAGAGAATATATCTTGCTAACAAACTATCTTAAATAGCTCTTCTGTAGCATGCGCTAAGCTCATATCTTGATCAGTAAGCGACGTTTCAAAAGAGGTCAGTGCTGTATGAAATTCAGTTATCATTTCTGATGATGCTATTAAAGAAAAGTTCTTCAACTCTTTTAGTTTCATAATAAGCGAACTCATTCGGCAAAAAGTAAAGTAGGAAATGTCTTCGTATTCTACCTTTTTGGGAATAGTAATATCATTGTTATGATTTAAAATAAGCACTTGAATACCAAATTCGTTTTTAGCTCTTAGCACACATGCATTACAAAAGTTTCAAAATGTTTCTTCCGCGTTTGCCACAGAATCATTGGAAAAATACAATAAAAATGTTGGTTTACACTCTTGTGCATTCAATAATGCTATGAATTGAAGACTAGAATCATCTACAAGTGTGTAAACATCGACAACTTGTGTATGAATTTTATTTTTAGTTGCCAACAGTAATTCATTCGATGCAATTTTAGCCGTGTCGACAAACAAATGTCTTAGTTAGGATTATGTCAGTCTCTCCTAGAGTAACAATCACTTTGAAGACTTTTGGTAGACGTAAATATTCGTAGTCATAACCATTATTGATAAGGAACTGCAGAATAGATAAGTTCTTCTAATAAAGGCTGTATTTCGTTGCTTCTTGAGTTTCCTTAAAAAACACATCAAAAAAAGTTATACTTACGTAACACGTATACGACAATTTGTTACGTAATGTAAAAAATTTTTCAGTGGATCTATATTCAGTGGAAAAATCCAACCAGCAAATTGCTAAACTTGTCCAATCCAACGAGGAGAAGGACAACATTATCGCAGCTATTTATACTAAGTCCCCCCGCGCAGCGGAAAACACCCCGGTAAAAGTTCCGGATTTCATCTCTCCGTCACCCGCAAACCGCGACCCATTAAACCTGCTAAATCCCTCCACTTCGGAAACATAGCAGCCCCCTCCCATGCCCAGCCCTAGGCCAGTGGAAAATTCCTCCACAAATTCGACCGTCAAAAAACCCGCCACAAAGAGAAGGCGTACAAAAATAGTGACCAATGTGTCACTTTCAAATTCCGAACTCTCCGATATGGAGTTTGAAGAGTCTCGCGACTCCCAACCCCCACCAAACTCCTCCCAAACAGGGAAAAACGCGTTCGACGGTCACCTCGAGGACCAAGCTCAACATGACTCGGAGGAAACCAACAGCGCCCCCAAAAAGAAGTAACCTCCACCGATCACAATCCTGGACCGAAAATTATGGCCCACGATTAACAAAGCCCTCACAGCAGATAACATACCTGTCCGCCGCGCCATTACGACCTCTGAAGGCACTCGCGTGTACCCCGAGAACGTTGACAGCTTTCGACGAATCGCCCACGATCTTGACGAGAAAAAGGTCGAGTTTACCACCCATCAACTTCACGAGGATCGTGAAATGATAGTTGTCATCCGCGGAGTCAACATCGTCTATACGGAAGCAGGAATCCTGGAGATGATCCAGGAAAAAGTACCATCCGCCCGTCGGGTCAATCGCATGACCAAGGGTGAACGGACCTGGTCCCTGGTTACCGTGTACCTGGATGCGTTGGATACCAAATCCAACGACATCTATAACCTCAGGTCACTCGGGGGCACTTCTGTCAGAGTGGAACAGAAGCGCAAATCGAGTGATGTACCCCAATGCCGTCGCTGCCAAAAGTTCAACCACACGGCAGCCTACTGCCGCGCCGCTTTTGTCTGTGGTTTCTGCAGTTTAAACCACGCCACCACAACCTATCCAAAGGACACCACCCAAGCTACCGCTCGCTGCGCAAACTGCACAGGTGAGCACCGCACCTTCTACCGGGGTTGCCCCAAAATTCCTCACNTTTGAAGCAGGGTGTCAAACAGACAGTTCGCTTGTGTTTTCTTTCTCTCTCGTCTTTTTCGCGGGTTTTTCGTCGCGAGTGCGTAGTGCTCTGTGTCCGCGTGTTTTGTCTTTCTCTCTCTCTCGCTCTCGGCTGTCTGATCAGCTAGGCCGACTCCTCCATGTAGCGTTTTTTTTTTCCCTATGATTGCTTTAGAAAAAGAGCAATTAATAAGTAGAGAAACATTTCAGAGTGAGAAAAAAAGAGACAGCTACATTCAGAGTCGTTTTTATATAAAGCGAATGAGGAGCGGCAGTGTATGCGGGGGGAGGGGGCGGGGAGAGGAGAGATCGGGACGGACTGCCGCTACGGCATTCGCGAATTCTGGGAGGACGCTCAAAAGAGTAAACACGCGGCGCGAGTAGAGCCTGACGTGACATGAAAATACTGTTGCTATTAGAAGAGTTTTGTTTTTCAGAGTTTTTTCTTGTTGAGACGTATAGTATATATATATACCTATATGTATGTATGTATGTATATAAAATTACTCAGATGGGCATAACTAAATTGTTTCCTCGCTTATTTTTCTCTCTCCGTTGCGCGAGTGTGTGAAAGTGCTAGCCGTGCAGTACTTTTACACACACACAAATAAATCGCGCTAAAATCTGCATTTTTAAATGCAGTCGACAGTCATGCAGTGCAGACGTCGTATATATATCTCCTAAGGAGAAGTTGTCGTGATACCGCTTGGTCTGTGGGTCTGCACCGCGGGTGCACTCTCGCTCGCGTAGCTGTCACTAGCTGTACGGTGACAGCGGCTGGGCGGAACACGGGGAGTAGGCCTGCGGCCGGTAGGGCTCGACAGCTAGAGGGCTACCCGTTCTTGACAGGCCGTGCCGTCATGAATCTTGGGTGCCTTCAACAATAATTAAATCTTGCATGGGTATTTTCTAAGTACTTTTTGGTCATGCAGGTGAGATGGACAATGAAAGCAGGAGCCGCACTCCGGAGAGGCCAGTCGATGAGTCGAGTGGTGATCCGGGGGAGACTCGAACAGACGACGGGTCTCCTGAGCGGTCGCTTGCGACCTCAGAAAGAGGTAACTTATAGATGTTCGATGTTTATTGTAGAATAAATACAGCAAATCTCAGAGTGGCCAAAAAGGAGTTATATGACCGCAAGGCTTATAACCTCCAAGAAAATAAAACCAAAAATAAGATGTCTAGATGGCTGTATTTTTTTGTTGTTTTTCAGAGAATTCAGAGNATCGCATGACCAAGGGTGAACGGACCTGGTCCCTGGTTACCGTGTACCTGGATGCGTTGGATACCAAATCCAACGACATCTATAACCTCAGGTCACTCGGGGGCACTTCTGTCAGAGTGGAACAGAAGCGCAAATCGAGTGATGTACCCCAATGCCGTCGCTGCCAAAAGTTCAACCACACGGCAGCCTACTGCCGCGCCGCTTTTGTCTGTGGTTTCTGCAGTTTAAACCACGCCACCACAACCTATCCAAAGGACACCACCCAAGCTACCGCTCGCTGCGCAAACTGCACAGGTGAGCACCGCACCTTCTACCGGGGTTGCCCCAAAATTCCTCACAAAGGAGCCCATGCCCCCAAAAAAGGCACTCCGCCTCCTCCCCCTTTTGTGAAACCCAACCTCCGTTCAACAGCCCATGGCTCGTCCACCACCCGCCTGGGGATGTCTTACGCGAACGCGGCATCCTTTCAACAGCAGACCAGAGCACAACCCCAAACTCCTCTGCTCAACACACCCCCCACAACCGAGACCATCCTCCACTCCATAATGACTCTGCTGACACGCCTCGACCAAAGGGTGTCCGGACTAGAGGAAAACGGAACAGTAGCACGATAGATAGAGACTTCATACTACTTAACTGGAACGCGAACAGCATTACACACAAAACGACTGAATTCGTACACGTACTTCAGACCAGAAACATAGACGTTGCATGCATAACCGAAACACACCTAGACAACACAAAGTTACTTTACATACAAAACTACACGGTCCACAGAAGAGACATACGCGACCAATCTCATGGCGGAGTGGCTATCCTTGTACGCAAGGGCATCCACCATCGAGTCATAAGTACGGACACTGCCAACTGCGAAGCAGTCGGCATCGAAGTACACACCACCTCATTTGCCTCCATCAGGATCATCTCCCTCTATTCCCCTCCCACGGTTGATCCTACCCTCCAATGCATAAACTCGCTGTTTGACTACAACATCCCTACGATCGTGGCTGGCAACTTGAACGCCAAGCACAAATCGTGGGGGTGCAAACACGAGAATCCTAAAGGACGCTCCCTTCTCAAACACTTGCGTAACCTCAACATCAATATTGAGGTTCCGAGCGAACCAACTCACTATCCGAGCTCCCCAGACCAGGAATTCGACATTCTAGACATATTCCTAACGAAAAACTTGACCATCCCTACGGAACCAACAACCTCTCCTGACCTCCCCTGTAACCATAACCCAGTCTACCTAGATATCCCTAGATCCCTTCTCACCACACCCGTCACCACCAGCCGCATAGATTGGGTCCACCTTGCGTATAACCTCGAATCCTCTTCATTTAAATGTCGTCCCATCAGGTCCCAAACGGAACTCGACATAGCAGTAGACGAATTCACTGACGAACTCAACAAATGCACACACGAAGACACCACAACAACCACAGCTCCCCAACACACACTTAAACTCTCTTGCGACCTCCTGCGTCTCATCAAGGAGAAGAAAAGAGTCCAGAAACTCTGGCAAAAAAGGAGAACCCCCGAACTTAAAGTTCATCTTAACTCCCTTGAAAGGGAAGTCAAATCCAAAGTCTTCGAATTCTGAAACAAGGAATTTAACAAATTTATAGCCGAGGCAGAGTCCCACCCAAGAAATGCTTGGAAGGTCGTTAAAAAACTCCGTAACAAACGGCCTTCCCTCCCCCCACTTCAACAAAGGAACAAACTCTACTCGCTAGATTTGGACAAAGCAGAGATCTTTGCAGATTCGCTGCAAAATCAATGCTCCCCTAACCTTAGCGCTGAAGAACTAGCGCAGGAACACGCGAGGATCACCCACACGGTGCAGCAACAGGTCCTTGACAATCCAGATTTCGAACACTGCACACCCTTCGAAATCAGAGGCATCATTCAATTCCTAAAAACTCGAAAAGCCCCTGGCAGTGACAGTATTTCCAATAGCGTCCTGAAAATCCTCCCTCAAAAATTCATCACGTCGATTTGCAACATCACCAAAGCCGTAATGCGCCTATTTCCCAATTGCGTGGAAGGTGGCTACAGTCATCTGCCTCCCGAAGCCGGGAAAACCCCTCAGCAACCCCGCGAGCCACAGACCCATTAGCCTACTCTCATCGCCCAGTAAAATCACTGAAAGCGTCATTCTCACCCACCTTACCAAGCACGCCACGGAAAATAACATCCTTCAGACGTGCAGTACGGTTTTAGAGCCAGACATTCGGCAGTTCACCAGCTTCTGAGAGTCACCGAGGACCTTTCCGATAGCTTCATCCACAAAAACTTCACCGCGATAGCTTTTCTAGATGTACAGCAGGCCTTCGACAGAGTTTGGCACGAGGGCCTCCTGTACAAGCTTATACAGTTAGGTTTTCCACACTACCTCATGGGCACCGTCAAATCTTACCTCTCAGACAGATTTATCCGCGTTAAAGTAGGCGACTCCCTCTCCGACCCCCGTCCAATAACCTCCGGAGTCCCCCAAGGCTCCAAACTTTTACCCATCCTTTTCAACATATTTTGCCACGACCTGCCCCAGCGCAAAATCATCAACACGTACGTCTATGCAGACGACGTCACGGTCAGCTGCACGTCAAAACAACACTCTTGGTGCACCACCTTTCTAAACGAGCACATCGTCACTCTCCATAACTGGTATAGTCTTTGGAAACTGGTCGTAAACGAGGCAAAGACTATAGCTATGCTCGTCTTCTGGAAAAATCCAAGGAAGAAACTGCAGAAAATTAAGGTCAACGGAGTAGAAATCGACTGGAGCTACTCCGCCAAGTACCTTGGCGTAACGCTAGACCGTCGACTCACGTACGTTCGGCACATCAACAGCACCCGCGGCAAGGCATATGGAGCCTTCGTGCAACTAAAGCCCTTCTTCAACAACAAAGCCGTCTCCCAGAAGACAAAACTGCGCACCTTCAACGCCATCATCAAGAGCATTAGCACCTACGCGATACCAACGTGGGGCGCTGCAAAGGGAAACCGACTACAGGGCATCCAGGGCCCTTTCATTAAGATTCTGAGGTCGGTCCTGGGCATTCCGTGGTACATCAGGAATATCCAGATTATCAAGGAGTTTAACATCGTCCCTCCAATACAAGCAGCCCCCGTCCTTGCGTCTAAAATCCGCGCCTCCATTACGGACCACCCAAACCCCACCACCGCCGCACTCGCGAACCTCCAACCCGGTCGCTTCGACCTTAGAAGACGTCCCTGCGCTCTGGCACAGAACCCCGAGGACCCTCAACATACTCTAGGTCTTCAATCCCCCCCTGCTTCCATCGGATGCATCATCTCCATCTCCATGATCTCGACGAAACGAACGCGACTTCAATTCGTGCGCTCCCTTCAGGAGCACCCTTCTATCCGCCGTATCCTCAACGGCCTCAACCCTATACAACACTTACACTAATCACAAGTACGCTTCCAAATACACAATACCCAGCGGACTCACACATCTACTTACACACACATACAATAACACAAAATTTAAGCTTCTCTAACTCTATTCCGGCGCAAGCCAAGATTCGAGCTTCGTCCAGATGCGTAAGTGTCCCCTCCTCTCATCTCTTCGAGAGCGAGTTGGCCTCCGAAATTCTCCGTTATTTTTCTTCTTCTTTCTCCTCTAATGCCCTTTTGTCTTCTAGGGGAGTGGTCCTCACGGACCTGTCCGATGCGGGGAGGTTAGTTTTTAGTCGGTAGGCACACCGGGTGAATCCGACACTACCACCGGATTAGCTGGGGTGTCTATGAAGATTTTCCCCTCCCCGCTCCATGAAACAAAAAAAGTATATTATTAGCACATATTTTCGTCAACATGGGTAAAAAGTTATTAAAAAAGTTATAAGCAAATAAAATTTATGCTGGGCCTCTTATCTATTATCATGCTGGGCCAAGTTATAGTAAATTTTATACAGAAAACCAGTGTTTCACCTGTTTTATGTGTTTACAACTCTTTAAATAACTTTTCACTTGTGTTAGCAAAAACGTGTGCTGAACGTTAACTATTTTAAAAACCTGTATGCTCAATATAAAGTGTCTGGAATTATGCAAAGCTAACTTATAGTCGATTTTTTATAGTAAATCTATATTTCGCTTATTTAATTTGTTTAAGACTTTTGATGTTACTTTTTACCTATGTTGGCAAAAATATGCGCCAATAACAGACCATTATAAGGGTACGTATGTTTAATTTCAAGTGTTTGGGTTTATGCTGTGCCAAGTTATAGCCGATTTATTATAGAAAATCTATATTTGTCTATTCAATTTGTTTATAACTTTTGTAATAACATTTCACCCATGTTGGCATTAATATGTTTTTATAATACACTAATATAAGAGCACATTTGTGCATTTATAAGTATCTGGGATCATGCTGGGCCAAGTTATAGTCGACTTTTTACTTACAATCGATATTTTGTCTATTTAATTAGTTTATACTGCTTTAAATAACTTTTCACTTGTGTTGGCATCATTATGTCCTTGTAATATTTTATTAAATCATTACATATTTTTAATTTTCAGTAACTAGGATCATGCTGAGCCAAGTTATAAACGTCTTTTCATAGTAAAATAATATTTTTTTTTGTTTAATTTGTTTTTAACTTCTTCATTAGCCACATACTGGCATTGAATAAAGTTTAAATATCTATTTTATATTAGTAATAGACGTTCTGAGTTGTGACTGGCTTCATATTCGTTATTTTGTTGAGCTACGAGGCCCTTTGACACCACCTATTCGCCCCTGGCCTGCCGTTGACTGTGGCCGCCAATTTTAGGTTCATGACGTTCATGTGTATTTTGACGATATGTTAAAATCATTCAAGTGCGTATTATTTCTATGAAAATGTTTGTAAGCAAGTGAGTAATAGACAGTAGACCGTCGTATTATTAGATGATTTTATCTTTTTATTTTTACTCTGTTTCTAAAAGCACATTGTTGAATGGTAGGATAAATGTCCCAGTAGTAAGCCCCCAAAAAACTAAGGTCCCAATACTTTGCCACTGTATAAAATACACAGATAAGTCTGGTTGCCAACTATTAGGCAATACTTTTGTGCCCCAATAATTGGTGACTGTTTATTACTGGCTTTTTCATGTAGTTAACGTCGAGGTGGCCATGTACTGATATACGACAGCCATAAGGTGGCCAACTAATGGGACATTTACCTCAAGTACTCGTATTAATAGGATAATCATCAAATTAGACACAATAATCGTATATGCATGCGTTTCTCAAACCAACAAGTATCAGGAAGGTTCCATTTAAAGTCCATTAGGTGAATAGCATTTTATAAACATTGAGAATAAGTAAAAATTAATCCATAATAACTCTTCATTGTAAATAACCACTGATATTAGTTATTTATTAACACAATTCTTCGTCACGTAAATTATTATTCCATATGTTTTCCTAACAGATTTATTCTATAAACATCTCTCTTTAACGTAGTTAATTATGAATGTTTAAGTTACCACAGCAGTTTTTCGAGTGATTTACATTTTTGTTCACTTTTAAATAAGCTAACAGTATGAAGCATAAATAATACTGAAGCTTCTTATGGACGTTATTAAAATAGAGTATCAGATGAACTTTTTTAAATAGTTGCCTCCTACTTAACCCAGTGGCAGCAGTTCATGGCTGACGGCAGCAATTTTTAAGGAGGCTCCTTCGTGACGGTTATCGAACCTAGACCGGATTAATTTAATAGTTAAAAATGTGCTAAATCGAATAGTAAAATTATTTATACTTCTTACCCTGCAAAATTTCAAAATATTAATTTTATTTAGCACTTTCCAACACGTATTCTTGTGGTTGAGCTCACACACGCGATGAAAGTAACCTAATAACTTGAATAAATCAACGGTTCCCGAATGGAGATGCGATATGACGCGTCATGACATCATAACACGTCACATGACGGTCATGACACCAATGATTTTAGGACAAATTTTTTCTCTGAGCAATTATAAATTTGTTATGACATAACCAGAAAATCTTATGACGGTCATGACTACATCTATATAGACGGAGACAATATTTTTGTCTGGGGTCTGTCAATGCTGTTGCACAGTTTAGCTTAAGTATATTGCAATTGGCGGGCCTGCTGATAATCTAACCAATAGGCCCTATAGCAACTTATTTAATTATAGTATACGTTGTACCTATGACCTATATAAATGTATATTTGATACACATTTAATACAGTTAACTTAACCTTTCTGCGAACAAAAAGGCAAGAACACAAGTTAACATAAATTGCTTACAAACTTTCTATTTAAATCCGAATAAAAAATAAAAAAAAAGTCTATCAAAGAAAGTCAAGATCTTATGGATGATGTCAATTCTGATAGTGAAGTGGAAACGGAAGATGTATGTGAAGGGTCCAATGAAGCTGATGTGGTTATTGAAAATATTGCTGACAATCATATAGATGAGGAGTATGATGGCATATATATATATATATATATTATTACGTCGACGAAAGTACGTATCTGTGCTACTCAAGCGTAAGGATTTTTTCACTCGTACGTGTTATTTCAAACACAAGTGGGTACTATAGGGAAACACTTATTGTAACAATTAATATCAGTAAATATTGATTTAGTTATTTTGAAATTGTAACTGCACATGGAAAGTATAAATTTCTAATTAAGTAGAAATAGCGAATTTGTACAAATATATATATATGTTTTAGGCGCCCATGTATAAATATTTTGCTTTAAAATCAACCTCGATTTTACCTTTTTAGATGAAAATAACGGTAAAAATCTAGGTGAATTTTGCTAGACAGTCATTCATAGTAAGAAATACAGGTTTATTTTATCAATTTAATTTTTCAATAGATTTAGAAGATATATTATCTATTAACTTAATTTTATCAGGTATATAGGTAAATTTTATGATTGATCTAAGAGAACTAACCAGGTATATTAAAATATATTAAACAAAAATTCTGTTTACTTAAATAAACAAACCTGCATGAACATGAAAATAAACCTGGAGCAGCTGATAAAATTCACCTGCACAAACCTAGATTTTTGGTGGAAAATCTATTATCCATCTTAGACCACCCATGGTCGACATCCATGATCAGATCACATAGATTTCCACCTGGGACATCCATGTGAATTCCCAGTTGTATTTTTTTGATACAGGAAAACCATCAACAGAAGTTGATGAAGATGCTTTTGTAAAGTTGTTATCAATAGGACGTCCCTCCCCAACCATCATTGTACATCAAGACATCAAGATTTCAATCATTCCAGTACTTACATCAATATACACTTTTTTCTAGAAATATTATATTACTAGTAAAACTAGCACTTCAGTAAATTGATATTTAGAACAGAAAAAAACTGAGTATTCCAAAGCTGTTTTGTGACAGTTTGTAAAATTGCACTTTATAAAATCTTACTTATGTAACGTGTAGTAAATACAGAACAGTTATACCAAACTGATTATGTTAACTTAACACACTGTTACGAATCATTACTTGTACTGTGTATACATTCATTTATTAACCTTCATAATCTGAGATGCCGAGTACTGGAGTAATTGTATCTTGTTACTTTGATATAATCAATTGCCTTATTACTTGTGTACTATTTCATAGTATTTACATTATGTCTCACAATAACTAAAATCTAGATCAAAACAAAATAAGAATCATGTACTTCATTCGTATGACCTTTTCGATTCGAACCTAACAAAGTTGACAGAACACAGCCGTCAGAGGTCTTAATTAAGAAGTCTTACAAGCATGCCAAAAGTCGCAAGAGGGTGAACTAGAAAGAAAACTTCAAATGTATCTAATGAATAAAATTTCAGGCATCAAGAAACTGACGCAGAAAATTTATCAAGATTGAAACAGCCAAAATCGCCAAGTAAAGAATCTATTACGTGAGAGATCAGCTTTTCATTTTACCCTCACAGTAATCTCTTAAATCTTTAAAGATTTAAAGTCAAATTTTTAAATAAGTAGAAAATATATTTGTATTTTTGTGGCAATAAAAAATGTAGAGATTAAACTCCAGGACTTTGTTGCTCTGGTAATAAAGTTGTGAAATAAGAGAAGAAAAATTTTTTTTTAAATGTATTTTTTGGGAGTTTAAAATCATAACAGCTTTAAAAAATAGCCCTTTTCGTAAATTATACGGGAGAAACTGCAAATCAACCGCTTCTTATGGACAACGATTATTTTATGGCATAAGGAACGCACGGTACTTTTCAGCATAATTATATTTTTTTTAATTTTTACAGCTTATTATTTGACCACATAAACTGTATAGATTGCGAACAACTACTATGCTTTTGATAGGAAGATTTTGGTCTAAGAAGTGTCAGGAATAAATGTAAAATTTTTAACTAAAAACGTTTCACATTACATGTTAACACACTAACGGTGTTCCATTCACTAAGTCTCGGGCGAATCCGTGACGGGGGGCTGCTAGTTTTCTTATATTTTCAAATAAAATTTGCCTTAAATGGTAAAAAAATGAGTAATTATTATGAAAAATTGTTAGTATAACAGTATGTGGTAAATCATATCAAAAAATTGTTTAAATAATTTGGGACCAACTTTTGGACCTAGTAAAATGTAAATTTGTTTTTATGAGACACAGTTTAGTACAGGGTGCTACAGGGCACAGGGTTGTAAGGGATTAGCGACCTCTATTCTGATATCTCTACGGAGTCGGTCGACGTTGGCCAATCGCTTGAGTAAATGTATCCATACTTACCCCATATATATAGATGTACTAACTACTCGAGCAATCTGACTGACCTACCGATCAGCGTTGGGTTAGGCGGATTCAATATCGGAACTTTTTTCCTAGATCGCATATATAGCTATACGATCTAGGGAGAATGTTCCGTCGAGCAGACAGCACAGCAGTAAAGGGGCATTGCCGAAGACACGCGAAAATTAAAAATTGTAATATTAATAGCACAAGTGCCTATCACCCAATGACTCGGGGCGTTAACTGGCCTCTCTATTAAATAATAAAGTATTAATTATTAACACAAGCGCCTATCACCCGATAACCCAGGGTGCTATCTGGCCTCTCTATTAAATAATAAAGTATTAATTATTAGCACAAGCGCCTATCACCCGATGACCCAGGGTGCTTACTGGCCTCTATTCAATAATAAAGTATTAATTATTAACACAAGCGCCTATCACCCGATGACCCAGGGTGATTACTGGCCTGTCTATTAAATACAAAAGTATTAATTATTAACACAAGCGCCTATCACCCGATAACCCAGGGTGCTTACTGGTCGCTTTATTAAACGATATATATTATTATATTAACACAAGCGCCTATCACCCGATAACCCAGGGTGCTTACTGGTCGCTTTATTAAACGATATATATTATTAATTACTAGCACAAGTGCCTATCACCCGATGACCGTTGTGCTAGTAATTAATAATATATATCGTTTAATAAAGCGACCAGTAAGCACCCTGGGTTATCGGGTGATAGGCGCTTGTGTTAATAATTAATACTTTTTTATTTAATAGAGAGGCCAGTAATCACCCTGGGTCATCGGGTGATAGGCGCTTGTGTTAATAATTAATACTTTATTATTGAATAGAGGCCAGTAAGCACCCTGGGTCATCGGGTGATAGGCGCTTGTGTTAAT
>NW_019379529.1:820789-844137 GCF_000648655.2 Copidosoma floridanum | reverse complement strand
TATGTGATTTAGTTTATAATCAAATGTATATTTTACGAATTTACCAGTTATGTTGGTTAATTTATTTTTGACAGTACGAAAATTCAAATTTTAAGGGTTTTTTTGTACTAATTGAACCCTCATGAGACCTATAGTAAACCATTTTAATGTAATTTTTTGAAATCTTGCTATCTTATGTGAAAATATTCATATTTAATTATTGTTAAACAACGTTATTGCAAAGAGTGAGGTGAGTGAGGGTGGATACGGGAGATGCCGGTGGGTATGGGAAATGTCGACACATAAGTGAAATCGAAGAAACGGAGGCGATCAAAGGATAGCTCTTAAGTGATTGTTAACAAAGAGAGGGTCCGTACATTACGGGGCCTTACTCGAGACAGGAAGATGCGAGTTGTGCTGCAGTGTCTACCTAAACGAAAAAACCTCACAAATCTGCAAGTATGTAAAAGTGCACATACATTGCTGCTCTCTTGATGCCGCTGTATGTGACTCATTCACGTAGTAACGATGAGATAATTGAAGAAATAATTTTTTACTGCATTATCAACATCGCGATTTAAAAATAGCATCTGACGAAGGTTCTTTTTAGGTATCGTCTAACCTATAAGGCAGAAACTAAAACTTGTGTTTCTGCCCGAGGTGAGAACATTTTCGTCCCTCGGGGGCACTGCTTTGCCTCCAAGAGCACACTTTCCGCCCGCCAATTACTTCCCACCAACGTACGGAAAGAAACGTTCCAGCCCTGCCAGGCCCAAAGTTTGTTCTCACTCTAGGGTAATGAGCGTGAAGATGAGAATGACTGAAGTAATGAGCGGAAAGTGTGCCCTACGGCATAATGTTGCCTTAAGGCACACTTTTCGCCCGCCATCTACTTTTCACCCTAAAGTGGGAACGAACTTTTCCACCCTCGGGCATTTTTGAGGTGCCCCTGGTAGGCCCAACAGGTTACGCCCCATAAGCCCCATCACCCCGCAGCTACCTTACGTCCGCAAAAATCTGACGACAACTACTATTGGGCCTGGCAGGGCCAGAATGTTTCTTCGTGGGCGGAAAGTAATTGGCGGGCAGAAAGTGTGCCGTACGGCGCACAACGCTGCTCCAGAGGCGGAGAAATGGTAGTATGTCATCGGATAAATGGGAAGGCCCGAGGTAGGGAAGTAAAATTAAACAAATAATAATAGTTGTAAATGAACTGATAAGCAACTTGTGGAGAAAGAAAACATTGATACTACATTCAGCACGCACCCAAACTTATCGCCTGTCCATGTGCCATACTGGCCAAAAGCCACAACCGAATATATGCTGAAGTATACCTACACGTATATTGTACAGGTGTACTTCAGCCTATGATTGGGTATTACTTTAGCGAGCGCAATCCTTACGTAATACTTTTTTTCTCTCTCCAATGATGTTACTAAAAAAGGACGACTACTCTGTGAAAGGAGGATAGCCGAGAGATCTTAACAAGCTGATATACAAGCGCAATATCAAACACCACTAAAAAAGTCAACGAGCGTCGTGGTGCTCCCTTTCTGTCTCTTGCCGCTCTTCTCTCTCATGGCTCGCATTTTTTTTCCATCATACGCAGTGCCTCGTGCGATTTACTGCAACTATTCTTCATTTTAAAGAATATACTTAACCGTGATATTTATAGAAAATATCAAATATTGTCTTATATCTTTTTATATAGGAATGTGTGTGCCCTCCGTTAAGGCTACGGGAAGGGCACGCGTTTCACACATTTTCTATAGTTATTTTAGCTATGAACAATAATGAATAATTAGCGGCGGCAAGCTTGCCAGCTCGCTTGACTTGATGTAAGCACCATACCGTAATTCTGCCAATAACAGGTGTCTGGTGAACACGTGCCAATAACAGGTCTCTGGTGACTGGATGCCAAGCTGCTCAGGTCCAGGACCCCCGGCAGAGGGTTTAGTGTTTTAGGTACAAAGCCCTAGAAGCCCGTTGACAGCAAACCGGCAAACATATTTTTTGTCCGTGTTCGTCATCTAACCTGTAAAATTGCAAGAGAAATCAAAAAAATTTTGTTCGTAAATTCCATGTTCTTCTTCTTTTAATTTCTATTAATTGTTAACATTTTGTTTTTTGTCGATCGCTTTTCATGAAGGGAATGTGTGGAGTCAATGAGTTCGAAAGATTTCTCATTTATGTGCAATCGAACTTTACAATGTTAAATGTATGGTACATTTAAACTGTAAACAGATCACGTTATTAAATGAAATATGCAATGTATAGAGGATAAAAAAATTGTATATAAAAGAATACTAATAGGAAAAAACGGTCAAAAACACTTATATTAGAGTTATATACTTACGTTACTATCTTCTTCGTGGCCGCCTCAAATAGAGCTTATGCCCGACTGCCAGGCGCAAGGCCGTTCTGGGACAATACAAATACTTATATACTAACGCTACCTATGCCCATCTCTCTCGCCTCTCGATGCTTATAAAAGGGGAGGGGGTTAGCACTATTCTTTAATCTATGCCCTATTTCACTCGCACTGCTAGGTTTTTTTATGTGCTTGTTGCTTAATTTTTGTAGTCCACGAAATTTAAATTCGTAAAATTATTTTTTGCCTTTAAGTACAAAAAAAGACCATAACCAGACATATTCAAAATATAATGATAAATAACTATAACAACGACAAATACTAAACATAATTAAGACCATTTTTTTGTAAAATTTTTAATTAAGCGACAGCATAATTCAAACTTTACGGCTTGTGAAACAAGTTGTCTTTAGTCCACACGTGCTAAGCGACATTGCAATAAACGACTACCTGTGTGATATGTGTGATCCTGACTTTCAATCAATAAAAAGGTACTCTTAAGAAGTTCTAAAGTATGACTTGAGCAATGTTGCGATATTATCAAAATACTCCTAATTATGAATGAAAAAAAAATTTATAAAATTTAATCAGTTGAACATATTAGATATTGTTTCCTATGCGGTGGCAAAACCCTATACGAATTTGATTAAGCACATTTTCTTATATTTCTAAACGTATAGTTTTGAGTTACCTTAGCAACGGCGTCACAAATAAAAAAAGATAGAAAAACTAATAAGACCACTGATAAGTGTAGAGAAAAAACTAACAGTCGTACTGAAAGTAAGGAATGTTAGCTGCGTGCCTCCTTTTCCTTGCCACGGCTAAACAATGCACGTTATTTACTCAAATTCATTTGATACTAATTCTTTGTCTTGTAATCTAACTGTGCCATTGTTCTTTTTTTTATTTATTACAGTGTGAAACTTTTTTTTTTAACATCCCACTTTATCACCTGTAATGAATCACTTAGCATGCAGTTGGATAAGGAATTGAAAAATTCTGATGATGTTTAAAAAGAAATAAAAATCAATTTTTTTGTAATATTAGACTATTTTAATATTGGTCTGATTTATCGTCTATTGTTAATTTTAACAAACTTCATTTTGTAAACTTTTAAACCAATAACTGTTTGATGTTTGTAGCGACATATCAAGTCACAAATACAATAATTTAAGGAAAGTTTTTTGGCAAAAAAGAGACTATCTCATTTTTACGAGAGAATTAAATAAGCTTACATTCCGAACCAAAAAAACAACGGATTTATGACATAATCTATATACTATACATTAAATAAGAGAGAAATGATTGTACGGTAGATTTTTTTAATCATAAAAAGTACGAGAACTTTGATAAAATACCGAAATAACGAGTCTGCAAACTAGGCAAACATTTTTTAAATTCTTAGTGTTTCACTTAATTAATTATAAAACTATTTACGTTATTTTTTTTTACAAAATTTATATGCCGACGCAAGTTTTTATGTGTACAATTTCAACCAATTTTAACATTTATTTCTTTACAATAAAAAGTGTAAAATATAATTTGCAATAAAAATCACGAAATAAGATGCTAAATAATAGATCATATAATTAGTTTGAAAATAAAAAACGTTTTTTCTTGAGCATTGATTTGTTTTTATATACAGCTACAATATTGAAATTTTCAGCCATGCAACAACTCTCTAGGTGTGCATACTTTTGACCTGAGTTATTTGTGTAATAGCCACTGCTCTTAAAAAACTTCTTAAAATTTTTATTTCTTTAAAAAAAAAAGAATAAAAAAATAAGTAGCAAAACTACAATACAGGGCCCATTACAAAAAAATTGGTGGATACGAACGTGACGTCTAAAGTTAGTTTAGGACTCTTAGTTCAGTCTTGTTGAACATATAGCGGAATAATATTTGACTTTTTCAATCATTACCTAGTATTCTCTTGTACTACAAAAAAGTTTAAGGTGATATACATTTCCAAATTTTAAACTGTACTGTGTTTATAAGAAGATCTGAACATGTTGTTTCATAAAAAAATTATTATACATTAACTACGTTAAATACAAAAGGCCGTGGGACAAAACAGTTTGTTGCGGTCCAGCTGTTCAGCGAATGACTTAGTATACTTTATGTGTTCCTCACTTTATAGCATCTTTAGTTTACTCCTCAGATGAACATATAAAACGAGTTACTATAAACCGTTGAGATAAATATTCACGGCAAATATTAAATAATAGAATCATGTATTACAGGTTAATTATTAACCTTGACGAGTCTTTGAGCCACTTGTTTAAAAATTGTAAGTCAGTTCAGTAGTTCTACGACTGTTAATACCAAGAGAGCGTGAAAATTTCGATTTTCTACCAAAGTATGAAAAGAGCATTGAATATTAAAAAATAGATTTATCACCATAGGCCCAAAGTACGACTTATGTGTGACAAATCGTATGTAGATTTTTCCGGCATTTTTTTTATCCTGGTAAGAACGCATGTGTTACAATAAGGTACAAAAACTACTTTTGGACCGATAGCACAAAGTGCTATTTTGTGCCTATTGTAATAATCAATCGTTATACCCCAATTTCGGTTGAATTATAGTCATGTTTTAGATACTTATAACTATGGCGTCGACTCGTCGATTACTCCCTCGAACCACTTGCACCTAATTATAATAAGTACACACTTTGCGTAATAGACGAGGGTCTACCTACGTGATTTAAGCGATTTAAATCACTGTTCCAAAGCTTTAAATCACAATTAAATATCTAAATCATCTTCAAATCACAGTAAAAAAAAAATTTTTGTCAAACATAATTATGTGTCACAAAAAGCCTAAATGCTCGTGATTTGAAAGATAAATCCAACCACAGTCCGTAATTCAAAGATAATCGGTAAAGATTAGGAATGAATGTACGCAGAGCACACAGTCATGTTAGCATGCGATTCACCCGTACAAAACGCTTTATAATTCAAAATACTGTATGACTCCTTTCAAATGACACTATAATTTTGAGTTGCACTTTTGCCTAAATTGCAAAGCATTCAACAAAAATACGGTGATTCATTACTAATGTGGATCACACTTTACTTGATCACTTTAATATTTGAAAAAAATAATCTCTGCAAATTAAGTGTGGCTTTTTTTCATCATACTTAGTTGTTGAGACCTAAAAAAAATTAGCAAATAGTGTGCCAAAAAACACAAAATTGTTTCAAACAAGAATTCTTTCCGACAAACATTAATCTTTGAAAATTGTGTGTACCCTAAAATGTATACAGGTCCATTTTTCGTGACTCTCTTTTCAAATGCAGCAATGGTTTATCTTGCTTCTTGTTATCATAAGTGACTTCAAAGGAACATACTAAATAAGAAACTTGGAACATTATGTTTAAGGATCGAACGATTGAGAAGAAAAACTATTATTTTTTTCATCATTGGCAAAATTTTTTTTGTGATAAACATGGTTTTACTGTGATTTAAGTGCGATTTAATGCGATTTAAACGTAATTTACGTTTCAAATCATGCCTTACAATCAAACTCCTTTTTAAGTAATACCAATGATAAGTCTTGATTATTTCCGACACTAGTAAGCTTCGATAGATAAACTAAAAAATAAATTAAATTTATTATGTCAAAAAATGGAACGAGTGAGAAGAATATTCATTTCCACTTGCATGATACTTGGCTAAAATTTTATTTTTGTTTAAATGGTTATCACTGCGTTTGAAGTGTGAGATACTGCAATTATTACGATTTAAGTGTAATAGGGACTATAACTTTTTAATTAAATACAATATNGTGCAATAGGGACTATAAGTTTTAAATAATTACAATATTTTTAACTTATTTTTCAAATAAAATCAACTCGAAAATATATGGTAAGTCACGATTGTTTCTGATATAAGGTGGTTTCGAGATACGTACTTAATAAGAAATTTTGCTTTTTACGCCATAGAATTAAACGATTTAAAATGAAATTTAAAAAAAATTTTTTTGTGATTAACATGGTTTCTCCTGGGA
This sequence comes from Copidosoma floridanum, assembly GCF_000648655.2. The sequence continues at coordinate 837,775 of NW_019379529.1, read as the reverse complement.
CGTAAGTGTGTTTTAGTGCAATTTAAACGTGATTAACATTTCAAATCATGGCTAACTTTATATTTGATTTACAGGAATCTCGCATATTTAATGTAAGTACATTTTTTCAGACTCGATTTTGTAAACCAGATAACGCGCAGTAGTAGCTAGTGATGATTGGCTTAAACCTCACGCACCGTTACAGGAGTCTGATCGGGGCATTCGATATCTCGCAAAAGTAAGAATTTTTTTCGATAATCCCTATAAAATAACCAAAAATAACGATAATGCGCATGCGCAGTTTAGGGAACATCCAGTCATTGATATTTATGATTGGAAACTTGTGGGAATTACTCGTTTGTCAGCAATCCAATGTTAAAGTCCTGCTTGATTTATATACAAATTTAAGAGAGACAAAAAAATATACAAAAAGAGAATAAAAAAACAAGCACTGTAACTCACTAAACAATGTTGGGCTTATAACTGAAATATGCAGTTTACTTGTCAGATCTGCTTAGCAGCTACTTGTCAAACTGCTAGCACTAACAGTAGTATCTTTGCTCATCTCATCGTTTGACTTGGTGAAAAAGACCACAGTTGGTTGAAGAGAAGTTAAGGTCAAGCCATTGGTCAGTACTTATAAGTACCAGCATTAACGTTGGCTTGGCTCTTGGTATCTCAGTTATCAGCACCGGTACAGGAGACAGGAATGACAGAATAGACAACAGAGCACTTAACCACTATATAGCGCAACAATCAGCTGGTACATATTATATACACGCATGTATATATATAGCTACATCATACATGACTAGTGACTAGTATTTGAGAACCGCTGTCGTAACAGACGACGCTTTTGGCTGTCGCGCAGCCGCGACCAAAAAGCAGTCCCCCTATTACTTTTCTTAGACGGGAGAGTGATGGGGGGACCCCTTTTCGCCATCTTGAAGCCAACACTGGGATCATCCCGATCATCGACAAAAATGCTTACTTTGGCGAGATATCGAATGCCCTAATCAGACCCCCAGATGTAAAACATCCATCATTAATCGAATGTCAGCGCAGTAAGTTGCCGCGTCACTTCCGTAGACTTTTCAAATTCCCCACGGTGTTGACACCAATGATCGAGCCAATAGGTATGTTCGGGGACCAAGATTGGCGCACGCCGTCAAGTTTTTTGTGCCATCGCTGCCGTCAACCGGCGCTAGCCTGCGCTCACCCGAAGTCGACCAAAGAACGAGCGTTCTTTCGTCAAGTTCGGGTGACCTTCGTTAACTATCAGTTGTTCTGTGTTTACTATTAACTGAACGTTGTAAAGGTTAACTGAAGTTACAGTAAAGTATGGAAGCAATGAAAGTAGATGATTGTTTGATATTTTCGTCTTCTTCTTCATCTTCGTCTTCTAGTTGATCCGATGATGACAGTATAAGTTCTGTGTTATCACTTGATCTTGATGAATTCGACGACCTTTTCGAACATGATCAGTATGAAGCGGCCGAAGAGAAAAAAGAAAGGACTTGTATTACAAATTTTGAATGAACTATAGACAGTTTTAGTGATTCAGAATTTACAAGTCATTTAAGACTTCCTCGAGGTGTTGTAAAACAGCTAATTCAATGGTATGTTGATTCTGATTACTGCAAACCTTTAAATAGTGGTAAGTACTATCTCTATTAAATTCAAAAATTCAAGTTTTATAACACATGTAGATATAGTTATGTATATACAGAAGGCATTTAAATAATTTCTAAAAAATGTCAAGCATACATCACCCCAAAAAAAAATTTACTGCTATCTATGGTTCGTTGGTCATCAAGTTGCGACATACAGGGAGGTGACTAACTTGTTTGATCTGTCAAAGAGCAATTTATTTGACATAATATCAAACATGTCATATTTCATTGGAAGTCTAGCTCCAATGTTCATTACATGGCCTAACGAAGAAGAATCTTTAGCCACTAAACAAGACTATAATTAGCGTCACCGGTGCCGCGTTATCCGTGAACACAGCTGCATAATACGAGGCATAACATGATATTTTTTAAAGCAGTTACGTTGTGATTATAGTCTTGTAGTTCCACTTTTTAATTATTAGTTTGCGCCTAGTGCTTCTTTACTCGTTTTTTGTGCCATTTGCTCGTCTCCTCGTTCGTCTTAATACAGGGGAAAACTTGTGAGGCAATTGTCTACCTGGCCGTTCTACCAGGGTGTTGTGTACTGAGCTACACGGAACTACATGTGCTGAGTATTTAAGGTGCTTTGTTGAAGACTGTGTTCCTGTATATTCGTGACAGCTAATCAAGAGGATTGCCAAGAAATGTCAAAAATTTCCATTAACTCCAAGGTACGTGATAAAAAATTTATGACAGTAAACAATGCTTAAAGTAATGTAGTTTAAAAATTAGGGGTTAAGGCTCGGTTATACGCGAGGTTATACGGGGATTCTCTTCGTAAAGGGGATAAACAGCACCAAACAAATTCGTCCGGCTTGAACTGGCTAGTCCCCACCACGCTCCCTGACCCCGTCACGACTCTGTCACGAGCACAGGAAGGGGGAAAGAAGAAGGAAGCTAGGACTCGAGCCTGAGCAGTCGGATAGGAAGAAGGCAATACAGCGCGTGCTTAAGCAAATTTAAAAATTTCGACTGCTGAGCCGATCATTAAAATTGTTTTATTGTCAATTATTTTTATAACTATTTACTACAAACTGTGTATACAAAAAGACGAGAAAAGCTGTAATTTCCGTAAAAAAAATTTTTTTTATTTTTCGAACTGTTAGTTAAATTTTTATTCTACCTTAGGACCATGCTCATTCAGTAGAAAAGTATCAATAAAAAATAAAAAAAAGAATTCTGCATGAGGCACACATTTTTTTTCGATATAAGTGTTTAATTGAAATACAAAACTTGTCGTTATTGGCTCAGCAGCAAGCTCCTAGGCAAGCTCGGCCGAGCTCAGCGGTAGAAATTTTTAAATTAGCTTAGGAACGCGCTCCGTTACCCCCTCCTTTCCGACTGCTGAGGCTCGAGTCATAGCTTGCTTCATACTTCCTTCTTCTTTCACCCTTTAAATGTTCGTGACCGAGTCGTAACGATGCCAGGTAGCGTGTTGAGGACTAGCCAGCTCAAGCCGGTGACTCTTCTCCTCAATCGCTGTCTGTTTTACATGAATTCGTTTGTTGCTGTTTATCTCGAGACTTTGCGTTGATCAAAGTATAACGGCAAACGATGTTTTATGCATTATTTCGCGCTCGTTCGATTAGTGAAAATAATTTTCCGTCAAGCGTTATAGTTTACGCGATGTAAGTTGTTGTCGAAAAAATTTTGCGAGATAACGTTACTTCCGCCTCGACTTTTACAATATTTTAGTCTCGGTTTTAGTCATCATAGATATATTTAACGAATCAGAATATTCACACTGAGAGCCCTGTACGTAGCTTAAAAATTTTTATTTCTGGTTTGCAGGTTAAGACTTAGACAATATACATAGTTACTCCTCCCTCCCCCAACGTTTTCATATCAAGTTTGCAATGGACGAGTGCCGAAATAGGAAAAATTAAGGAAAGCGCGCATTAAACAGTATAGTAATAACACAGTTGGGTAGTGCTCTATTTCGCTCTACTTAATGCACCTCGTAATAAATATTAGTTTTTTTTCTCAAAGTTATACATGCTATCTTGCTTGAAATACGTTGTAACATGTATGTTAGTGCATATTGCTAGCAAAAAATATCGTCAGATGTTTGTCCAAAAAAAATTTTTTTTTTACACTAAATTCCTACAAAAAAATCATTATAATTCGAAAAAACGTTTTTCGACTTTCAAATCAAATTACTAAATATGAGTAGTCGAGAGAGATGTTTGATACAAAAAATTATCTATCTACACTATTAAATTATAATTAAATAATATACATATTAATACTTAAAATATTTATATTATGCTATATGTTTTAATGTTTGATTTGAATGGAACTTGTTGAAAAAAAATTTACCTTTTTCAACACGTTTTTCGCCCAGCTAATTACTATAGTTAAATTGTTGGTACAGAAAGTAGGCTCCATTTGTGACCTCTTATACAATGCCGAGCCGACTTCGTATCGGTTTTACCCTAAAAATCGATTTTCTGTAAAATAAATTTAATTATAACGTTTTTTAAAACATTTCATTCTTGTTCACTCAAATATTTACTTGTATCAAATTGTTGTCAAAGTACGCATGTCTAATTTTGTGCTCGGTTTTGTGTTCCTCAGGTCGGGTATGACGTGCTATTAGCAATTTTTTACAATAAATAAATTGTTTCTTACTTTTTCACAGTTGAATACTTTTAACACCCCTTAGCATACAAAGTGCAAAATCGGTTTATTTATCACATTATGTATTTATTATTTAAAAAATACTCAAATGATGTATTAAACAGTTGTAAATGGGAGTTCCTACATTCGTAAACAAAGATTCATTGAAATTCCAATTTGAGAAAGGTAAATGTACAAGTTCCCAGTTATGAGAATTAAATAAAATAGAAACAATATTAATGTATCAAAGAAGGGATTTTTTTTTTTAAGTATAAAGCGGTGGAGCGACATCAACATTCCGTTGTTGCTTAATTATCATCAGATACTGATGTTACACTATTTTCCTATATTGCTAAGTTTTTTTTATATTGCTATAACGTCTTAAGGTGACTAAACTTATAAAATTAATTTTAAAGAACATTTATACCTTTTTTATAAGCTACAGTTAATACGTCTGCTTCGAATCCCACAAAAAAAACCAGTATATAGTTAATTGAGGAATTTTATTCATTACAAAATGTAAAAAAGATGTAACTGATTTTATACATAGCTCCCATCAAAACCCGGGCGATCGAACCATTTCAATTTTCATTAATGTTAGAACATTGAGCAAGTAGTTTTCATATTATTTTTCTATAAAACTTTAATAACGTACGCTTTTTCCGTGTGCTGATGTCACAGAAGTGGAAATGTATGTTTTCTCATATTAATTTAAAAATAGAGAAGCTTAGAATTTGTTATGTGAATTTGTTTTATCCGTATAATGCAGGTCTAAAATACGGATTCCGATGACATCAAGAGACAGTCCATTAGCCAAACGCTCTAGGAATATTTGTGGATATATTCGCATGGCAATTTTGAAAAAAGCACTTGAAGATAAGTATAGAGCCAATCAACTAGCCATTAAAAAAGTTACGCAACAAATGTTAAAAATAGACGGATATGTCATCACAAATATAAGTACAGAGCTGGTACAGAGCTTGAGTCCCGAGGAGATTGTGCAATACTATGGATCAAAATACTGTCGGAACCCAGCTGATTTTACTCTTGAAGATGGCGAGCTAGAAGCCCTTGAACTCGCGATTCAGAAAATGGTCATTAAAAAAAATTTTTTTTCCGAATACAGCGTAATGGTTGATAATTTTTCCAAAGTAGCACTGAGGCATCATAAATTATTGAATCGTCGTAAAAAAAAAATTACCCTTAGTACCACCGACAATGCTAACGAAAGCACGGATTCAAGTAAATAATCTATTGGGACAATTATAGACAACATTCAAGAAAATTACAAGCAAATCGAAGGGAAACTGAAAAACGCCATTAACACAATTAATACAGCGCAAAGTAATGACAAAAATTAACTGTCAAACGTTTTTAATTTGAAAATCGAATTCCATGTCAAAAGCGTCAACTATAAAAATATTAAATCGCACTTAAATCTAAGTAAAACCATGTTAATCACAAAAAAAATTTGCCCTGTGTTATGAAAGAAAAAAAAATTGTCATTTCTAATAGTTCAATTCCATGACATAATGAATAAAATTCCTTACTTAGTACGTGTCTCGAAAACTCCTAACGTAAGGGACAATCATAACTTACCATTAATTTTTAAGTTGATTTTATTTAAAAAAAAAAGTTAAAAATATTGTATTTAATTAAAAATTATAGTCCCTATTACTCTTAAATCGTTATGATCGCAGTATCTCACCCTTAAATTGCAGTAAGAACAATATAAACGAAACAAATTTTTGCCAAGTTTTATGAAAGTGGGAATAAATTTTTTTCTTACTCGTTCCATTTTTTGACGTACGGAATTTAATTTATTTTTTAGTTTATCTATCGAAGCTTACTAGTGTTGAAAATAATCAAGACTTACTATTGGTATAACTTAAAAAGGAGTCTGATTGTAAGGCATGATTGAACACGTAAATTGCGTTTAAATCGCATTAAATCGCACTCAAATCTCAGTAAAACCATGTAAATCACAAAAAAAATTTTGCCAATGATAAGAAAAATAATAGTTTTTCTTCTCAATCGTTCGAGCCTTAAACATAAAGTTCCAAGTTTCTTGTTTAGTATATTTCTTTAAAGTCACTTATAACAACAAGAAGCAAGATAAACCATTGCTGCATTTGAAAAAAGAGTCACGGAAAATGGACCTGTATACGTTTTATGGTATACGCAATTTTCAAAGATTAATGTTTGTCGAAAAGAATTCTTGTTTGAAACAATTTTGTGTTTTTTGGCACACTATTTGCTAATTTTATTTAGGTCTCAACAACTAAGTATGGTGGAAAAAAGCCACATTTAATTTGCAAAGATAATTTTTTTTCAAATATCAAAGTAACCAAGTAAAGTGTGATCTACATTAGTAATGAATCACCGTTTCATTGTTGAATAATTTGCAATTCAGGCAAAAGTGCAACTTAAAATTATAGTGTCATTTAAAAGGAGTCATACAGTATTTTGAATTATAAGGCGTTTTTTATGGTCGAATCGCATGCTAACATGACTGTGTGCTCTGCGTACATTTATTCCTAATCATTACCGCTTATCTTTGAATTACAAACTGTGGTTGGATTTATCTTTCAAATTACGAACATTTAGGGTTTCTGTGACACATTATTATGTTTAACAAAATTTTTCTTTTCTCACTGTGATTTAAAGATGATTTAAACATTTAATTGTGATTTAAAGCTCTGGAACAGTGATTTAAATCGCTGAAATCACGTGGATAGCCCCTCGGTTATAGATACAACGTTTTGGCGATAAATATCCGGAATGTTAACTCCTGCTCACGGGCGTAAAGTGATCGAAGGGCGCTAATCGTGGACGGGCCGTTTCCGTTACAAGCTAAGCTCAGCCCACGTGCCCACGTTGAAAATAGATTTCGGAAAAGAATAAACGAGATAATTTAATTAAAAGCGGCAAATGTATCAATTAATTAGCATATGTACATTTGCTGACTGAGTGGAGCGTTCAGCTCAGAAATGGCACTTGCTCGGACTGACTGTGCTACGCAGAGCACTGTGTATATGTATATCCTTTAATGCGAATGTTCTAAAATATTTAGGTTAAAGTAATAATAAATGATATCAGAATAGACCATTGAGTATCTGCAGATATTAACATTTAAATATAAAATTAAGGTATAAATCTTCTTTATAGTATAAATAATAAATTTATAAATGTATCACAGTCTCTATAGCATTGTTTTAGTACAAGTATAAGTTGCTGGCTGGTAAGAAAATATCAATCTATAAGTAACGTTACGTATGAAAGATTAAAATGTAAATTAAAATGAGTAACTGTCATTTAAGTATCACAGATATTTTGCATAGCAGTTAATAAAGTAGGTAATAATTACACAGCGCATTTAAGCATTGGTTCAGTTTCAACTAAACAGATCAGCGCAAAGCCTTGACTTTATAAGAAGCGAAAAAAGTGATAAAATTTTGCGAAATCAAAAAATTTTTTTTATTCTTCTGAGAACATTGCGTTTTCACGAATACATTGACTTAACACTGGAAACGGTTTTTAATCATCTCAATGTCAGCCTAAGGTACTGTCCTCGGTTTTTCACTAATCCTACATCGACAGGTGGATTTTTCTTTTTGCAAAGTAGTGAGAACGTTTTCTCTTTTCGGCGCTGTACTGTGAAATAAACAGATAAAAGTAACATTAGGTGTACGAAAAAATTGACACAGCATTGACTAAAAATATTAAAAAAAAAAAAAAGAAAAATTATGAGTAACCTTTGTCCCAATGAATCGGAGATTTTTTGCATTATATGAANACCATTACTCAACACCACGATTGTATACTTACATGCACCACATAAACTCTTGTAATCAGTACTTTGCGCAAAAAGTAAATCCAGAAAGTGGTGAGCAGAGATTCCCCCTCGTTAACTCAGTGGGTTGTATGTTCTCGTGTGCGGTCCGTACGTTTTTTTGAGCGATTCATACAAATGCGCGTATTTAGGTCAAGCAAGTTTTCATTAAATAATGCTTAGTGGCGTAAAACGCCTGGCTTCCCTTTTTTTTTATTACAATTCCGTGCGTGCGTACATGAAACACCGCCCGACCCGTTTAACACTAAATCAGGCGACGATTACACCAAATTGGAAACGATTATTCCAATTATTTGCTTTTAAAAACTGGTTTTGCGCGCACGTCAACTCCACGCGCCACGCGGAAACAAGTTTTTTTCTCTTTAAAATAATTGATGTAAGCTTTGTAAATGTACAGAAAAGCCGATTGTGGCGCGATCAAAGGAGTCGAAGAAATAAAAACATAAAACATTTCTTATTATGAGCAAGTAATCATTAGTTTTTCAAAATCCACGGTAATAGGGCAGAGCACGAAGATAGGTACACTTACCCCTAGTATTAAATTTTTTTTTCTCTGCGTTACTTTATACGTAAGTCGTATTTTATAATTTATTTACACCATACGCCCTTCCTACTAGATGATACGCCGGGTGTAGCGCTATAGGCCAACTAATCTACGAAAAAGATGACATTAGTGTTAGCAGAAAACAAAAATACATTGATATAGACAAAAATAATTCGAGAAACATAGCGTTTTGTTTTTTCGGTTATTCAAAGGCTAAGTTAACCTAAAAAATTCGTGAAAGTCCGAAAATCACTTTTTTCGCGTTTGAAAAAAAAGTTGACCTCCAATGCCAAAAAGTTAAAGAACAAAGTTGTAGATCTTAAAAAAACCTAACGATTGACGCGCGTTTGATATAATTTAAATGCGTAGTTGCTAAGAAAACTTGTAAAAACCATCGAAAATCGTCTTTTTTAAATTTGTTAATAACTTTTTTTCTTTCGAGATTTTCAAGTTAGTATTTGGTGAAATTATGAGTTTTTGGTTCACAAATCTTCAGTTGTTTTTTTAGCGAAAAATATTAGAAGTTTTTCGAAATATCGCATTTTTTCGAAAAAAAAACACCTTTCGTAAAAACTTCAATAGACGTCAGGAAATAATGCTGGAGCGATTTTTCAGGGCCTAATCTCTTTATCTAGACTCATTTTATCATGCAATGTTTGTAGTAAGTAAAATTCTTTCATTTTTAATGCCGAAATCGGACTCCGAAAAAAATACTTTTTTTTTCTATCGGTTCTTTGCATTTTTTTTACGCATTTCGATAATTGCACGTATATAACTAACTGCACTACGTTGTACTTATTTTTTTACGAATTAAAGAAAAAATTTTCATAATACGACCACGTGGATACAAGTTAGGTTTTTAAAAAAAAAAAAAAATCCCTATGCGACGGTAAAAAGCGTAGAACTTAAAAACTTGCACACTTTACTAACAAGTACCCATTTTGCATTAAAAAAATTATTCGCTATCGTTAACTTTAGCGGAACGATGGGTATGATAACGTTACAGTTGAGTCTTTTTTCGCGTCGCGCATCGACTGCCCGCTGGTATGAGGTGTATCTGGCTGGTTGCTCTTACTCGGGCGCTCGGACGACGCTGCTTGGGGACGTCAAGTCTTGTAAATATTACCTTTATTATGTTTACCTGACTTTATTTGTAGATGTTATCACAGGTTCATTAGAAATAAGTAATAGGTTAACGTAAAAAAGCAATATATTTTAATTCTTTCTTTTTACTCAATAATACAAATTCTTTTAAAAACACTAAAACTAATTCATATTATATGTTCGCACCTTCTTATAGGGTTGCTTATTAATGTCATCAAGCACATCCTCGTTTTCTTCATGATCCATGGTACATTCCAGTACTGGATAACTAAAAGCCGGTATTTGCAAATTGCAAAACATGTCTTTATTAATTGAAAATTGTCCAATACTAACATCACCAATATCCGTATTCTCCACGAAAGACCGCTCATGTGAGATAGCATGATCTACTCCTTTAAAATTTGTGCACTGCGAGTCCTGGCAATGAGCACGTACATTGGAACACTTCAGACCGTGCTCGAAACAACTACAATACTCCATTTCGGAGCCGTATCCGAGCAGCCGAGTAATGGCAACCAGCCAGATACACCTCTTACCAGCGGGCAGTCGATGCGCGATGCGAAAAAAGACTCAACTGTTACGTTATCATACCCATCGTTTCACTAAAGTTAACGATTGCGAATAATTTTTTTAATGCAAAATGGGTATTTATTAGGAAAGTGTGCAAGTTTCAGAGTTTTACGCTTTTCACCGTCGCATAGGGATTTTTTTTAAAAAAAAAAACCTAACTTGGCTCCACGTGGTCGTATCATGAAAATTTTTTTTTTTTAATTCGTAAAAAATAAGTACAATGAATTGCAGTTAGTTATATACGTGCAATTATCAAAATGCGTAAAAAAATGGAAAAAACCGATAGTAAAAAAAAGTACTTTTTTCGGAGTCCGATTTCGGCATCAAAAACTAAAAAATTGTACTTACTACAAACATTGCATGATAGAATAAGTCTAGACGAAGAGATTAAGCCCTGAAAAATTGCTCCAGCATTATTTCCTGACGTCTATTGAAGTTCTTACGAAAATTGTTTTTTTTCGAAAAAATGCGATATTTCGGAAAATTTCTAATATTTTTCGCTAAAAAAACAACTAAAGATTTGTGAACCAAAATCTCATAATTTGACTAAATACCTACTCTCAAATTTTAAAAGAATAAAGTAATTAACAAATTAAAAAAAGACGATTTTCGATGGTTTTTTTAAGTTTTCTCAGCAACTACGCATTTAAATTATATCCAACGCGCGTCAATCGATTGGTTTTTTTAAGATCTACAACTTTGTCGTTTAACTTTTCGGCATTGGAGGTCAACTTTTTTTTCAATCGCGAAAAAAATGATTTTCGGACTTTTACGATTTTTTTAGGTTAACTCAGCCACTGAATAACCGAAAAAACAAAACGCTATGTTTCTTAAATCATTTTTTTTTATATCAACGTATTTTTTTTTCTGCTAACACTAATGTCAAATTCAACATTGAGCCTTTGTAGATTAATTGGCCTATATCCAAAAGTCCATTGAGCTTCTTTATAGCTTCTATATGATATAGTTCTTGTGCCAAACAAATGTTATTTCCAACACATGCTATAAAAATTGAATTTACTCAACACCACGATTGTAAACATGCACCACATAAACTCTTGTAATCTGTACTTTGTTAAAAAAGTAAATCCAGAAAGTGGTGAGCAGAGATTCCCCCTCGTTAACTTAGTGGGTTGTATGTTCTCGTGTGCGCTCCGTACGTTTTTTTGAGCGATTCATACAAATGCGCGTATTTAGGTCAAGCAAGTTTTCATTAAATAATGCTTAGTGGCGTAAAACGCCTGGCTTCCCTTTTTTTTTATTACAATTCCGTGCGTGCGTACATGAAACACCGCCCGACCCGTTTAACACTAAATCAGGCGACGATTACACCAAATTGGAAACGATTATTCCAATTATTTGCTTTTAAAAACTGGTTTTGCGCGCACGTCAACTCCACGCGCCACGCGGAAACAAGTTTTTTTCTCTTTAAAATAATTGATGTAAGCTTTGTAAATGTACAGAAAAGCCGATTGTGGCGCGATCAAAGGAGTCGAAGAAATAAAAACCACCAACAGCCAGCGCGACAAGTACACGCAGTCTCCCGCCGCGGCAGTTGCTCTCGATTGTTGCTGCGTAAGGGTCGTTTCGTCGAGCAGTGATATTATTATTACTGGGCGGGATTGTAATTGCTGCTGATTTAAAAAGTCCGGCCCCTCATCGATGAGAAGGAGCATGTAAGGAGGGAGGAAGCCCAGCGAGGAATTTCGCGATATCTGACGCGGGGCATCTGCCAGAATTGTTTTAGAGCTTTTAATCTTGAGATTACTTGGGAGGGGAATGAGTTTGCACGTTGGGTGCGTTTGGGGTTGCGAGCANCATCGATGAGAGGGAGCATGTAAGGAGGGAGGAAGCCCAGCGAGGAATTTCGCGATATCTGACGCGGGGCATCTGCCAGAATTGTTTTAGAGCTTTTAATCTTGAGATTACTTGGGAGGGGAATGAGTTTGCACGTTGGGTGCGTTTGGGGTTGCGAGCACGCTGCTCGTGAATTAAGCTGGTAGAGGGTGTGTTGGGATTCGTTGAATATCGCTGAGGGTATTGAAGTCCATTTTTTTCCCTACCCGCTCCGTAAAAGCTTGATGATTCGAAATAACTGTTAAAGTTCAATAATTGAACTTTTCAAAGTTGTGAAACAAAATACTTACATGGACATTGAAAATCATTATTTTAAATTGATATAAGTACAGAAATTTATTGATGATTGCCTATTGGTAAAATTTGATTACAGGCTATAGAGTATTTAAGTTACATTATTTTTGGTTCTTAACTATCAATATATCAATATACACAACTCTTACAGTTGGCAAATACAATATAAGATTAGGGACGATTAAATATTTTAAACATATTTTTAAGAAGAATGATACTATGTGGGGTTTTTATCGTACATGTATTTGTAGATTTTTATTACATTTGGATATTGATATTAATCGAGCAAATAAAAGTTATAGAATTTTTAAGAAATTCTACTGTTGAGTTTTTTGTATTAGTCAAAAATTGAAAGATACAGTAAGGACGAAATGGATTGTATTTTCGAATTTTTTCATAATGTTTGTCTCCCTTTGTCGAAGAGCTTACATTGCCAGAATATACGTGATTTACAGTAGAATTAGAATGTTATTTTTCAGATTTTTATAGATTTATTGGCATGATTTTTGTGTTACATAGCCATTTTCATACAAGAATATTTAAGAATACATATTTGATCACATATTTCAAATACACTTACAATGAATATGAACATGAGAAAATATTAATAGAATATGTTTTCGTGTCATGTTACAAAATACGTTTATATATTTATACTATTTTTCTTTTCTTTTTTGAATGAATATAAATAATCAATGCTTATGCTACATATTTTTTTTGATTTGGCAAATATAATTAGCCAAAATTGTGAGAATGTTTTGGTTTGTATTTGACAGTAAGTTAATAATAGAATAAGGTCCATATTTAACAACTTTTCTCAAATCTTTTATCATGTCATTTCTTTGTTCTTCGAAGAGTTCGCATTGCCAAAAAATGTGTTCAATATTGTCTTCACTGTAGTTGCACTCACACCTGTCATTATTAACAATATTAAATTTAAATAGATCACATTTAAGAGACGTATGGCCACTTCTTATCCTGTTAAAAGTTACAATGGCTTTCCTTGGGAGGCCAAGGTCACAGTCCCAAGGTTTTTTTTTATGGTTGTGATAATATTTATAGAATTTGTTTCCTTCTAATTTGAATGATTTGGCTAGAAACAGATTGTTCTCGATCAGGCAATTATTTCGAATATTGGGTATGAGGTCAGAAAATGGAATTGGCAGGTTTATAAGCGTGCCACGTTTCAGTTTTGGATCGTTAAAAGCCGGTATTTGCAAATTGCAAAACATGTCTTTATTAATTGAAATTTGTCCAATACTAACATCTCCAATATCCGTATTCTCCACGAAAGACCGCTCATGTGAGATAGCATGATCTACTCCTTTAAAATTTGTGCACTGCGAGTCCTGGCAATGAGCACGTACATTGGAACACTTCAGACCGTGCTCGAAACAACTACAATACTCCATTTCGGAGCCGTATCCGAGCAGCCGAGTAATGGCAACCAGCCAGATACACCTCTTACCAGCGGGCAGTCGATGCGCGATGCGAAAGAAGACTCAACTGTTACGTTATCATACCTATCCTTTCGCTAAAGTTAACGATTGCGAGATATTGTTCGAATCAGTAGGGAAAAAATTGGAAAATTCTTTTTTAGGGGATCTTGAAATTTAAATTTATTTTCCAGTTGTAAGATTGCAGTTAACTGAGAAGAAATTTTTAAAAAATGGATGGGAAAAGATAGGGTATAAGTTTAATTGGATTATGGCATCTTCGTAAAACCAGCAGTTTTCATAACAATCTAATAGGAGAGATTTCTCGTAGCGAAAGTCGAGGGTGGGGTTGTTGGATAAATTTGAATGTTCTTCTAGGTTCTTGACGATAAGATTGTTTGTATACGAGAGACATTTTAGAAGAAAAGTGTAGGCAAGGTATTTAAATCTGACAGTTAAATAGGGCGTTTTTGATTCTGAAAGGATAATATTTGTAGGAGTGCTTTCCCTGTAGCCTAGGGCTAGTCTAAAAGCTTTGTTTTGGACCGTTTCAATTTTTTTGAAGTAGGACTGGGAACAGGGAGATATTAGAAAGCCAGAGTATTCCCAGATAGGTCTAAGCATCGATTTATACAATCCTGCTTGCAACAGAGGGTGAGCTCCCCACCACGTCTTTCGTAAGCATCCTATAATGCTCATAAAAAGGTGGCTCCTGGCAACAAGGTAGTCAATCTGTTTATGCCAATTGAGGTTTTTGTTAAGATAAATTCCCAAAAATTTAACATTATTTGCTGGTGAAAGTTTAAAGTTGTTTATTTTAATGAAATAGTTTTCAGTATTGAGATTGGTTTTGTTAAAGATAATTAATATACACTTCTCTGGAGCAATACTCAGCCCTCTCTTTGAGAGAAAAGCAATGATTTTTCTTATTTCTGAGTTAATTAGCTTTATAGAGTCCATGATGTTGTCCAGAGAAGTGTAAATGACTTCATCGTCTACAAAGCTCAATAATATGGTCAATTTGTTCAGAATATAACTTATTTTGTTGGTGTAAAGGGCATATAAAATTGGGCTAAGGGTCAAGCCTTGAGGAAGCCCTTTATTTGCAAAGAATTTTTTTTTTTTTGTTAAGTTGAGAGGAATAAGAAAGCGGTCATATATTAAATTTTTTACAAAGAGAATAAAGTTCTTAGGTAGATTTAATTCAATTAAATCTTTGATGACAATATCTGGTAGGACGTTATCAAACGCACTTTTGATGTCGATAAATAATGCAACAAGACTTTTATTTAGATAGAAGCTTTTATGAATGTCTGTGGTGAGTTTGGCTAAGTTATGAATACAAGACCTGCCTTTGCAAAATCCATTTTGAGAATGTCGTAAAATATTTCTGATTCCAGATACCAAGTGAATCTGTTACTAATAATTTTTTCAAAAATCTTTAGGATACAGGAGGCCATGGCAATAGGCCTGGCTTTATTATTTGGCTTAGGAATGAAAGAAATCAGGTAGTTTTGCCAGTCATCGGGGAATATGTTCTGATTGTATAAATCATTGGAAATATCTAAGAGTGCACGTTTGTATGATTCTGGGAGGTAAAAGATAATCCTTTATGTAATTCTGTCATATCTTTAAGAAGAGTCTAATTTTGTAGAGTTTAATACGAGATTGAGTTCTTCATAAGAAAGAGGCTTGAAAAGTATGTGATTTGAGCTTTCTGGGTCATCTTTGAGATTAGAAAAGTCAACAAGATTTGTGGTGGGCTCAGGAGTGCATAACGAATCAAGACAATTTTCCGTTTCTTTTAGAAAAGTTTTGTTTCCTGTGGTTTGGGAAGGGCGGTTAAAGCCATTTTTAGTGCATTTGACCTAGTGCCATGTATCAGTGATTTTAGTTTTACTATTAATAAAAGTACATAATTTTTTGAAGGAGTCTTTTTTTTTTATGAGTTCTTTTTGTTTCTGCCATAATCTTTTTATGATTCATAAAAGAGTTTAAGTCACATCTATATTGTATTGATTTAAAGCTAGCCTTTCTAATTCTAATGGCTTTATTGCATTTTTCATTTCACCAAATAGGTTGTTTGATTCCTCTTTTGGGTTTAAGTGGAGATGAATTTTTGAAGTTATCTGGCTTTTTATAACAGTAATTAAGAGATTTTTAAATACTGCTGTGAATGCAATCAGTAAATGTTTTGTATCTCAGCAGAACATCACTATTAATGTAGTTTAGAGAGAAGAAGATATGTTTATTTTATTCCAATTCAAGGTTGAGTTTATCCTAGTTTAGCTTCTTTAGATTATATCTGTAATCAATTTTAGGAATGTAATCTGGTATGACATTGATTGAGATTTCGATAGGGTAGTGATCACTGCCCCAGGAATCGTCCAAGACATACCATTTCGAGGAGGATGCAAGGTTCATAGATATGAAGGAAAGATCTATGCTTGAGTAGGTAATGCCATTTTTGTTCAAGGTAAAGTGAGTCGAACTACCATCGTTTAGAGAAAAGAGATAGTCATTATCAATGTTGTCGAATATCATCTTTTCGTTAATACAGCTGCTAGAGCTACCCCACAATGGGTGATCCGAATTGAAGTCGCCAACAAGAGTGAAGGAATCTAGACCCCTTACAATGTCAGATAGTTCCAACCATGCTTCGATAGTGATATTATATTGATGTTTGGGGCATCTGTAGCATGCAATGATTGTAAATAGGCCTGAATCTGTGTCTATAACTATGGAACCTAGGTCAAGGCAATCATGAAGCCAATTCATAGTTAAAGTAGTATAAATAAATTTTTTACTAACATAAAAGGCTATATCGCCGTGGTCTTTGGTTTTTCTGTCGAATCTGACTGGGTTAAATCCCCCGATCGAGAATCTATCGTCCTTTTTGAGCCAGGTTTCTAGAAGAACAATAATATTATAGTTATGAGCGTGTTTTAAAAATTCTAGTTTTTTGCGAGTACTTCTACAATTCCATTGCAATATCTTTACGCTAGTTCTAGACATTTTTTTTTTTTTTTTTTTTTTTTTTTTTTTTTTTTTTTTTTT
>NW_019379529.1:801278-820179 GCF_000648655.2 Copidosoma floridanum | reverse complement strand
ATGCGCGTGATGAAGCGATGTGTGTCGTAATTTTGAATCGTCTACGAGCTAAAAAAAAACACTAGCACACACTGTGCGGATATCCTTCTCCTCGGCCGAATGGAACACTGAATGATTTGGGAGGATAAAGGATGAGGAACGGGCACTCGTCACTGTGGCTAAGCCATAGATCGAGGAGGCCCGGAATGATATGAAATTCCCGTCCTCGTACTTACGACCTTGGCGTTATTGCAAAACTGGAACCAGCGAGAGAGAGGGCTCCACCGCCATCCGATGCTTCCCAAGACGTTCGACGAAAGCTGAAATGATACTTGCATGCAAAGACGCCAAATTCAAAGAAACAAGCGAGGCGGGATTTCGTTTAAGTACCAAGGCTTTAATGAAGCAAACTTAACAATACATATCTTTCTATAATGCATACAAATTATTACATCAAGCAAAACGTAATATTTAAATAAAGGCGTACAAAAATGAGCGAATAGCAAAGAAAGGAAAAGTAAGCGTTTAAGCGATAACCAATATGAGCTTAAGTCAAAATTATAATATGTTTAAAATAATAACCAACGCGATGCATTGAAGCAAATCATAGCGGTGCATTTAAGCTACTCTAAATCAAGCATTGAAGCTAAGTGCCTTGGTGCATTGAAGCGCGACACGAATGTATGGCGGATTCCCCGTTGGCACCAGAAAGATCGAGTGTCTCGACCAAGCCAGTACCATAGAAAGAATGCCTGTCGTCATGCGCTCGCCATGCCTGGATGGTGCTGTCGCATCGCTTGCGGTAGGCGCTGCCGAAACCCATTTCCTATGCACCGATTGGTAAGTTGCGGTGATAGGCCATGCATTAAAGCCCGAAAGCATTGTGCTGCGCGCAGCAAATCTACCTGCTCTTCGCCCTACGTGCACCTATTTAAAACACAATCAGTAGCAAGCACAGCGTTAGCTATCAACATAAAATGTGAACAAAAAATATTTCTACCTATAAACACAAGATATAATAAAGGCCACCAATCACACATCGCTTCACCCATTATTAAGAATAAATTAATTGATTAATTCAAATTCAAGAGGCTAGTCGGTCACAGTCTTTTCATGTAGATTTTGAGGATCGTTTGTTTGTTTGACTACGTAGCTATATTTCTTAAGTAAGTTTTCCTTCTGTTTTTGCAGATTAGGAAAATTTTCTTTGGTTTTTTTAAAATTCATTTCAATTGATAGAAGCGGACATTCAGGTTCTTTAATAATTTGTTTTTTAGCCTCTATGAAAGGAATGTTGTCTAGTGCCATGATAACGTTGATTCTGACATAGCTCTTGTATACATTGCATTGGGAGTCAATGCTTTTGTGGTATTCACCACAGTTTGCACATCTTGGTAGGTAGGGGAGTTCGGTGCATGGAAGTCCTTCATGTGTTCCTTGTCCACAAACTATACATCTTGGTTTTTGGCATTTTTTGTTGGTGTGACCAAAGCCG
Source organism: Copidosoma floridanum (assembly GCF_000648655.2). The sequence continues at coordinate 818,705 of NW_019379529.1, read as the reverse complement.
AAACACGGAAAACTTCGCAGTGGTCTTGAGATATATGGTTTTACTGTCGTTTTACATGAATATAGATAGATGTGTTTGGGTAGTTCTTGTCCAACAAATGAGATCAGTATGGACTTGCTTGGAAGCCACTTATCTTCTTTTGTTTTGGGTTCTCTGTTGTTTCTTTTTATCCTTTTAACATCATGAACTTTAATGCTTGATTAAAGGCCTTCCATGATGGAATCCTCGGTAATGTAAGTCGGTACGTTTCTGATTATTCCCTTTCTTTACTTACGAAAAGTTGGAATATGAACCTCTAGATTGTGTGCACTAAGTGCAGGGGTAAGTAGGAGCCTATTGGCTTTGTTTTTATCTTTAAACATAATTTCAAGAATATCTGCTTCTCTCCCTTATATCTTCGTTATGTTTGTAAGACTCGAAGACAATGGTCCTAACTGCGAACGAGTTTAATTTTTCCTGGCCTTCTTGTTTAGGAAATCTCACCCATACGCCGTAAGGGCCAAGGTTGTTTTCAGTGAATATTTTCGTCTTGTTTGCAATGATAGGTAATTTGGGTTTTAAGTATTCTGGCGATGAGTCGTTAGCTATCTCGAACTTTTTCTTCTGGTTGTTAAGATCTGCACTGTTGTTTTTTTCTGTGTTCACTAAATGGAATTTTCTTTTTGTGCCTGATGAGGTAAATGTTGTGCCTCCGTTCACATTGACCTCCATGTAAAGGGTGTGGGCTTCGCGCCCTGAGGCGGGAGATAACTATTTTTAAAATACAATTAATAGAGAGGTGACTTGTATGTACATTTTGCGTTAAAAATATCAGAATTAGTAGGCAATTATTGTCAAAAAGTTGTGGCTCAAACTTATAACCTCACACGTCAGTCAACAGCCATCAATCTCTTTTCCATTAATATTAAATTTTTGCAGTTCTGCCACAAGCGCCGTCTCAAAATGTTATACATATAAGACAACATTAAATTCATCTGTGAGCAGCTTACTGTAAACAAGAAAGTGAGTGCAAGATGCGGCACAGGGACAATCTTCATTGCCAGCATCCCGTCCCACTGGTGTTTGCATTACCTTCCGGCCGTATTATCTCAAGTAGGAAAGCTGCATCATTGCAAAAATCTTCCCTTACCAAGTGAAATGGATTTATCAACTGAACTTAGAGAATTTTCATTTCCCCAGATCATTTTTGTTGAGTAAGTACATTTGAAAATGTTTAAAAATCTAAAGTTTTTTACACTTGTTTTTTTCATAATTATTATCTTAAGAATGCATTATTGTAGAATTCTAAGTACCGTTACCAGTAGCATGGACCTTATACTTAATGCAATCTGAATAAATTTGGGCTTTTATCTACTTCTGTCAAGTCGCTTTTTTTTGCAATAAAAATAACAATAACAAATAGTACATTAGGGAATAGCAAAGTTTTTTTTAAGTATTAGCAATATATCCAAAGTTTTAAGAATAAATGAATTTAATAAACATACATTCGTTATTGAAAAGCTTGTAATAACAGAAATTTATTTCGAACACGAGTATTAAAATAGCGCTCCGACTTGTTTTTGGCACTCATTTCTCGATATTTTACGAAATCAATACGAAAAATACCGATTTAACGTTGTGAAACAAAGTTTAGCTCGTGAAACAATTAGAGACGAAAGTGAAATTCTGTATAGAAATAAAATCGAAAAGTAAAAATAAAGTATTCTTGTGAGTTTGTAGAATTAAACAAATTGAACCCTTTTTTCTGTTTTGTAAAGGAATTAGGTACGGATTAGGTATCCATTACGCGAGAATATACATTTTAAAAAGTACTAATGCATAAGATTACAAAAAAATTACTTAATTTTTACGCTAATGCTGTTTACCTTAAAAAAAATATAATAAGCAAAAACCGGCGTAGACCACGGCCCTCGTTTACCTTTCAAACCCTGAAATCGCCAAACAATTGCAAACAAATGTACTTAATGACGGGAAAAATCATCTCGAAGTTTGCACACCCATTCTCCCCATCCTCGTGCACATTTAGCGCGCTAAGTACTCTTTGCGCACGCGTTGCCGCGAAATTACAGGCTCATCCGCCTCCCTCCGTCCGTATCTCCTCCTCAAGTGCGCATTTACATCCAGCGAGGAACTTTTACCGAAGCGAAAAAAAGTAAATAAATGGAAAAAATAAAAACAAGGAGAAGGGACGTAGAAGACGCCGGTGAAGGGAGCGCGAACAAAAAGCGAAAGCAGAGACGGTATTATTGGGGAGAGCGAGTCCACGATTATAATGGCAGCCCTCCTGTTGCGGAGAAAAAAAAAGAAAAGGACAAAGCGGAGGCCGAAAAAAAAGAGGGCAGAGATAAGAGTGGTGGCTGGCTCGTGCTCGATGACGACCTTTGACCGTGAGGGGCCTCTCCCGTGCATATTGATATACATATATCTCTCAGTCAGTTCCGACAGAAGCGCGCACGAGCGCCGAGGCACGCGAGGGACAAGAGAAAATCCCCCTTCCCTTTGCCCCGAGGCACTGCACGCGCACCATCCGCCTCGTAGCATATACATCTTTTACTGCCTCCCACTTCTTGGGTCTGCGTTTTACCTCCTCCCACTCGAGCAGCTACAGTTCATTATTCGCTCGGGGGCCTTTCGGGCCTCCTCCTCTCCCACCTGGTGGGCACTGCATCCTATTGGCCGAGTGCCCCCTCCCCTCCTCGTAACCCTTTCTTTGGGTCCTGCATACATAAGTGTAATAGAGCTGATGCTGCATAAGAGCGAGGAGCGAGTGTGCAAATCGTCAGGTGTACACGATATAAACATGCGGTGCACCTTTACTATAGCATACAGGTGGGCCCTACACACTTTTCAGTGCGATAATAGTACATGCATGCACATGGTATAATGTATGCTGAGCACGTAATAGCGCCGAGACGAGAATGAATGGCTGGAATGCGGGAAATATCTCTTTCGTTCTGGCGATGCTGGGAATGCTGTAGGTGTGTGCACGTACGTCGATAATGCATGCGTATGCACGTGGGGAAAGAGGTTAGGGAGGGAGGCGAGCGTGTGCCGCGGGTGATGTATCCGCTGTCTGGAGATGATAAGGTATACTACTATGGTGTCGGAGCACCGACTGCAGCACATGCATTTACCGCGGTTATTCCAAATATGCAAGCTTGCGGTTTCGATTTCGGCTCTTTTCTCCATTTCCCTCCTTTTTTTCGGCCTTATCGTTTTCGAGGAACCGTGAATCCGTTTCATCCTCTTTGCGTGTCCTAAGGCCTTAGTAGAGTTCGATGCGCTGTTGCATACCGCACTATACATACGCTTACTTTTCGTTCGCTTTTTGAGGATTGGCCATGAGGTCTACGTAACTTTGCAAGGGAGTTTTCAATGGTGGCTTAAAGATGAAGAATGAACGAAAGCATGTCTGTCTAAAATAAAATCTTGAACGACTGTAGCCCGCCCACGTTGTGATGATTTCGGTTATTTACCTACTTGCTTCGTTTTTCGAACTTGTGAAGTTGAGTATAGGGGTAAATGGCCCAATTACTGCGCAGTTACCAATTGTTGCATATTCGTCAATAGTACAAAATAAGACAAAACAGATTGGAAAATTCGTGTGCTCAACAAAAAAAAAAAAAATATTGTAACGCGTTTGAACATTGATAACGTTCAATTAAGAATCATATTTTACATTATGAAATACATAATTGTTTAACTTAATAGTTTTTAACGAATCCAACCTACAAAACTTCTTAATCGTTTGCAGTAACTGGGTCTGGGCTTTAAAATGAAAACCTTGTTAAAGATACCCACGGAGTAGTTGAGTTTACAGTAACTGGGGCTGATTTTATAACTACCTAAAGTAATACAAGCAAGTGATATCAACACTCAAACAGTTATTTAAAAAAAATAATAGTAAAATATATAACAGAAAAATGTTCTTCGTTTTAATCACACAAAACACTGCAGATGACGATAAAATCAAACTACTTCAATTTTTATCGAAAAACATGCAGGAATAAATAATTCAGCACAGTTGAAAATTTTAACACGCAACGGTCATTTACCCCAAGTAATGGTCGATCGAGAATACACTACAAATGATTTAATTGTTAGTTCAGTTGGTAGAGTTAAGCGTAAAAGTTAGCTATGGCTAAGTAGTTATCGTACTATGGTCTTATTGTCTGAAGAGCTCTGAAGTGCTTGAATTTGATTTCTGGGGTGTGTAGAAAATTTCCGGCGTACACTTTACGGGAGCTTTGAATGTGGAGGAGGGTCAGGGCTAGTTTAAAAGGTCGAGTGTGGATGTTAAGAGGGGTTCGGGTGGTTTGGTTAGATAAAATTGGTACAGAGGTCATGGGTATCCGATGGGTATAAGTGAAATAAGGGTTTTATCAATTAGATTTGTAGGATAAACATCTTTCACACCAAGGAAGCAAAGGGTGCCCGTAATAATCGCAAAGGTGATGTATGGGTAGAGAAATTTTCGTCCTGAAAAAGAGAGAAATGCGTACTATTATTAGAACGAATATTTTTGTCACCGATTGGCGGGCCCATGTAGTTGTAAAATTAATGATGCTGGTGTGGTTTATATGTTTTTCATAAATTTCATTCTACGCCAAATATGCGTTCACTTGAAAAGTAGATAAATCACGACTGTCAACGGGGGGTGCACAGCTCGACGAAATAATTGCATAGACGTGCAGCTGCCACTTCGCGAGGATGACGTTGCATCGATAAAAAGGGGCACCACCTTGTAACAGCGAAAATACCCTCTATGTGCAGATTTGAAGCTGTGTAAGCGTACTTTTTTGTTTTTCGTTTTTTTTTCTTTGCTACTGGTATTGATATAGGTGTACGGCAGATGAGACGATGTTTTTTATTGGAGGGTCCATGCGACCCGCCTTTNATGTGTATTAAATTTACTGATTTGTACTAAAAATATTTCAGATGCTTGTGTCAAATTTCATACGTTCTTCTCTTAAAATCAAGTAACACATCTTAAAATTACACTGCATTTTCAAAAAGATTTTGGGCATTTAATTGATTAAATTTAATGAATATTTGCCTTATAGGTACGTCATGTGTATTAAATTTAATTATTTGTACTAAAAATATTTCATTACCCTGTGTGAAATTTGCTTCCAAGCCATTTGCATTAAATTTAACACGAATATATCTAACAGTGTAGTTAATCAAAGATACTTGGATATTAATGCCGTGAACAGCTCAATGGGCTGATAGGAAATAGTACCCGAAAAATTAAAAAATAAAATAAAAACTGAATAAAACACATACTTTTTCTTTTTTCACATGATTAAAAACTGAGGAAGGTAGCGAGAGATATGCTAAAGTTACTCAACTTATGAAGTACGTGTACCAATCGTTTTACTACACGGAATGACATCCTTCAAACTTTAACAAACTCTTCGTTATCATAATAAAAATATATTGTACTTGATATTCCATATTTATAACAAATCCCTGATAAAAAGAGAGAATTGTCTCTGGATGAATAATGTAATAACTGACATGATAACGTATCAGAACAGCGTGGCTATGGTAAAGTCCACATTTTTTTTCTTTTTTATATATATTCACAGTCTATTTTTCTTGATGTAGTATAATTTACAAAAATTGAAATACTTATTCTAACGTCAATAAAAGTGTCAACTGATATTACATACACTACGTGGTATCAAAATTTGTTTTTTAAATAAGGCATCGTAATGTTACGACAGCTGGTGAGCAAAATGAAACAAAATTCCATAATGCATTCAATCTGTCAAAGTTTGATAAAAAGTATAAATTTTTTTTATTTTAGTTACTCTAGCAAGATAGTAATATTTCGGTACTATTTCTCCAAGTTAATTAATGTAAGTAATAATAACCTGCGCCAATTTTATTTTTTAATGACAATTAAATTCTTATAAAGTGCGGACTGCAAAAAATAGCATCGAATTACAATAAAACATAAATGCATGGATATTATAATACCCAACTACAATTTAATTAAAACAAAATTGTTTGTTTTCCAGTACAAGCTAACTGTTGAAAAAAAAAACATAAAAAAAACTAATGATAAAAATAAAACAGCAGTTGCAATGATTATGTAGTTGAATAAATTTAATTTACAGATGTACAGTTGAAAGAAGTTCTCTTGACTCCAACTTTAAAACAGTGGGGAGGAAATAAAATATTACAAGAGTTACTTCAGTTGTAATATTAATTGATAGTATTCGTGAGATGAAACAACCTAACGATTAGGAAATAAAAATTGGAATCAAAGCACTGATGTTTAAGTAGTATGTACATCATATGATTTCAAGGAAAATTTGCAGTTAAATTCGCTCAGCACACGATTTCCATGTTGTCACAACGTTTGAGTATGAAAATTAAATTTATTAGCAATTCCAAAAAAGAAAGCATGATTTCTTCTGAGTCACTCTATCAATTTTGATTCTTGGAAGGATAAGCAAGAAAGTATCTACGTCAGCATTGGCTGATGTGAGCAAAGCGGACAATCCACCAATACAAAATGTTCTGGAGGGTTTTATGCCCTTTAGCCCATCCATTTATTGAAATCGTACAAAAAAAGTTGTAGTTAAGTCCGCCAAAAGATGAAAGTATCTAGATAAATTATATGAGCAATAACACAAATGAACATCAAAAATTAGACCATTTGTTCATTCGTACATATTTTTACAAATAATTGTATAATAATTGTCATAAAAGTATGTTGTACGTCATGTATATTTCACGATATGAAGAGAAACTCTGAGTCTTAAATTTTTTTCCAAAACTAAGTAACATGAAATCGAAATAATCACTTATCCATATAATCACTCCGAGCCATATGTCACGAGAAGGACATTGTACATACTTATTTCCAAATCAACAATAATATGTATATGTATCATAGTACAGGAATTACATGAATTCAATTAAAATCGTATATTATTGTAAGGGTAAGAAATATATAGCAGTAAAGACAACTCGAGTGTCTACGAAAAAGACAATCTGATCTTTGGACGGGATAAACCACAACGATTATCTGGGCTGAAGTGCTACAGTTAAAAGAGAGTTAAATTGGGCTCAAGTACAAGGATTTTTATTCGATGAGCTTGAATGTAACAAGGTCCGCATGTATTTAGTTTTAAATTTACAAAATAGGTGTATTTTTAAGGGGAAAAAGTTTACGTTATTAGTACCAAAAACATTTGATAAACTTTTAGAACCATCACATTTTTTTTACTGCGCGTGAAAATATTTTAGTACGCCGTTATCTAAAAATTGTTTCAGATCATTGAGCACATCGAACATGCCACTGTCATTTAAATATCAATACAACAAAATTGAGAAAATATCTTGAAACTGCAATCGCTTGGCAGTAGATAATATGTTATCTGTCTGGTGCCTACCAAGAAAATCAAGAGCTATTAAAACTACATTTATTCAATAATAGCGAGCTATGTATTTAGATGTATAGATCATTACAGCTTTTCAGTTACTACGGACATAAAAATTGAATATATCTATTCGGTTCCATCAATCTTAATTTTGATAAAAAAATGTGAGAATACAATCTACTTAATTGAAAACGAATAAGATATAAAATGTAAATTGCAGCATATCAAATTAGTTCCTCATATCTATATAGCTTACGACTCGACGGATACACGAAACTATAGATTTGTTTTCGAGGTGTAATCACATTTATACACCTAATGGAAAGATATTATTAAAGAGAGATCAAGCGATGTTTCTGCGAGTTGAGCGACACTGAGGGTAAGGTTAGCTGCTTACACCTAACTAAACCTACTTCCGGACGCTGAAGTCTAAATTCAATGACATTCAACGAGCAGAACTGTTTCTCACCCGCATCTGAGAATATCTTTTCAACAGGTGGACATGTATACGACCAATTATTCAATTCAACATAATCGTCCAAAACGAAGTATCGAAAGGGAGGGCGGGGGGTCCCAAAATAACGACAGTTCACTTTAATTTTGCAGTAAAACTATGAATGTTCATTTCAGCGACGTGTATTTCAACGACAACGATAGCTTAGTGCACCGGCTGTTCATTATTTCGACAGCCAATAACATGGCAGTTTACTTTAACTTTCTTCTTATACTGCTCCGTGATTGGCTGTCAAAGTAATGAACAGTTGCTGCACTGAGCTATCGTTGTCGTCGAAATACACGTCACTGAAATGAACATTCGTAGTTTCACTGCGAAATTGAAGTGAACTGTGGTTATTTCGGACCCCCCCCCCCTCTCAATCAGTAGTACGGATTTGTTTCAAGAGAAAGAAAAGCTTCTCGCGAAAACTTAGTTTTAAGTCGAGAGCTTGAGAACCCTTAGGAGAAAATTCAAAAAGTCTATTGAGTTTCTATTCTTTGTCATTTGAACGATTCCCACAAAAAATAGCTTCCGCCACTAATGTGATTCCGGCCAAGGTGAACACAAATACCCCTTGGGCGTTGCTTCGCAAGAACCCTCGGGCCCACTAATCGCCATGTTGGCCTTAGCGATGTGACATGTGCCACCATATTGAAATCTACTATTTTAGCTAGAACCAGTTTGTATTTGAAATTTTTTATAAATACAGGATATCAAGTACAATATGTTTCCATTATGATATCGAAGAGTTTGTTGAAGTTTGGAGGATGTCATTTCGTGTAGTAAAACGATTGGTACACGATTTCATTTACAATGAATATACCCCTCATGACCTTACTCCGGAAGTTGAGCAACTTCAACACGTTCTATATTCCATGAGTCAGAAAAGTTTTTCTATTTGACTTCCAAGGTTGCCACATCTATATCTACGTGCATGCCCCTCACAGATGGACGTATTTAATTACAAAATTTTTAATTTTTCCGTCTCACTTGTTTTAGGTTTTCTACTGTGCTGGAATTACGAATAATTCAACATACTGGCGTAGTTTAAGAAATAAAAAATTATTCATTCACTTTATAATTCTTGGTTGGATAGAAAACGCAAGATAGTGTTACATAGGATTCTAAAGGTTCGGGGTGCTTAATAACAACGCGGCAGTTAAACTCAATCAATCTCTTTATTGCTATATTCCTTGAGGGAAGGCGCTTTGCTGTCCCGAGTTACTTATTGCGACTAACCTCCTTATAGTTCCGACGTTCAAGAGCCTTTTTATGCTCTCTCTTCCCCCACTTGTGCTCCTTCCTGATACTTATAGCTGAGGCCCACCCCACGTAGTATGTTCCAGACTGTACGTGACAATAGTGACGAGATTTGAGGAAGTAAAATTTTTATTTTTGGAACTGACTTAATATATTTATATTGCGTGATGAAACCACTTACGAAATTTATCATTTCTTTTTGTGAAACCAATGTTTTCCTTATTTCAAGTAACTTTTAATTACTTTTCAATACATCGAATTATAATATAAACTTCTATTTGATGTGCCTATAATGCTTTGTGAAAAATTTCCATTTGAAAATCAAAGGTTTAATTTTTGTGTTTTTGAAAAGTAAAATTAAATATTTATATTATTTTGTGGATTTTTGAAAAACCAAATACAATTTTTTTTGCTTTGTTAACAAAAAAAACAAAGTCAAACAAAACAATCTGTATATATATTTATTTTTACAAAACCTCTAATAAGCTTTTATATCGCACAAATAAAATAACTTTTACGATGGCGATAATGTTTGGAGTCGAAACAATGTCCAAAATCTTTATTCTCATTTTGTACAAAGAGATACTATTTTACAATGGTATTTTGAGATACCAACTAATGAACACGAAATTTGCGGCTGAAATATCTAATCAAGTGCAAGAAGTTATACACTCTGGTGAAAGCTTTTATATAGTCATCTTCAAAGAGTCAATCGGCAAAAATAGAAAAAAAACATAATTACGTTACATAGGGTAAGAAACTTGGCTTTCAAGTGGTAAGAAGTAAATCAATTTTGAAAAAAAGGAGTCCCGCCCCTTTCTCACGATCTGATTAATGGTATTTTTTACATATCTATTTATCGTTTAAGTATACCTTGTTTATCTTTGAAAGAAATCCGAAAGTTGGCACACATATTTAGCATCACACATAGGACTATAAAAAATATAATAAAGCGTTTCTCTCGTAACACTTAAAAACTTATATTCAAATGCTAAACAAATACTCGATTCAGTCGAAAAACGTTCAAGCTCCTACTGATCGATTGCAGTTTTTTTAATCGTGAAATCTCTGAATTACTCCTCATACTTAGGTATTTCGTAAGCACGGACGGCTGAAAAATATGTTCGTTGTTTTTGCATTTGAAGTAGACAGGTCGACGACCTATCATACCGAGAATTCAAATAAACATGTCACATAATGTGAGAAATCCTCTTTTATTCTTCGTAATTCGCAGGTGTTGGGCATTTCAATGCGACTAAAAAAACAAAGTTTTCTCCGAGTTTTGAATTGCTGATTTGGCTTAGGTGATAATTAGTTAACATCAACTGTCCCAGTTCACCCCCCGGGTGTGAATAAATTTTATTTTATTTACCGTCCCATCACCTCGTTGATTTACATGCACGGAAAATTCAAAACAAAAATATCATCCATTATGATTTTTTACGGAATTCCAATGAAAAACATCTCTCCTATTAATACATCAAGCGTAGATCAAACGTATATAATCAGAGAAAATTGGCGTTACGCTCGTATGCCCGGGCGCGTTGCCGCGAGCTCTCTTTGCGAGGTACAATTTTTGCGCTTACGAAAGTGCCTTGACAACTCTTCGAACTACTTGGAACAAAGTAATAACAGAACCAATGAAAACTCGACATGCAAGCAGGTAATTCAATGTGTAATTAAATAAAGGACGGACAACTAATACCCATACGGGACCTAGTCCTAAAAATTACTTTTGAAAAAATCTGAATACTTGTTTTTTTACGTAATGTGGGTATTCTGCTTACACACTAAATATAATCTTGAAATTTAATGTCTTTTATTCTTACACAACGGTCTAATGATATGGATACATCATAACCATGATATCGTTGCATTATATGTTGAAACTAATTATTTAAGGACTCGAATTACAAAAACGATAGAACTTCAAACCAAAAACTTCTGACTTGAAATAACTGCGATCATACCGTGTAGGTAGTTTCGCTAACTACTAGGATTGAGATCGAACGAGGCTGTAAGCTCCTTTAATTAATCAGCTACAACTTTCGTACAAAAAACTGATTTATAAATTGTTTACTCTCAGAGATACCCATACTCGAATAACCAATAACTGAATGAGCCGTGAATTTTTTAGCATAGCAACTTTTTAAATACAAGTTAAAGAAAGGAGCACCCATTAAGTTAAGCAAACAGACTGTCTTTATCCGGTGTAAATGGGTGCAGGTGTTCATTGTAGTTGTTAAAAGTACAAGTGACTCATGAAATTGCGTGCCGTAGCAAGGCATCTCTGCTCGGTCATTTTGGCCATTATAAAAATCATTATACAGTCATTTCCAGTTGATTTTTTCTTTTTATTTATGAGCATCCCAGCTTGTGGGCGTTCTATACAAACACCTCTGGCCCTCACCTTTATTACATTTTTTCTATATAGAAAGTAGTGGATCGCAATTTAAAAAGTTTTTGAAATGGCTCGTGAGGGGGCACAAAGTTAGAGATTTTTGCACGGGTACTAAAATCACCTCATGCACTTGCTGCACACAAAAATTTTTAACATATATTTCAGATAATTAATTATTAATAAAACTATTCATAGATATGATTAGTGAGAAAATAGTTTATTGTAAGCGAGTGAATAGTCCAATTAGCGTGGCAATTTAGCAATTACGTTTACTATAATTTTATAAATTGAGCGAAAAATATTAAAAAATTTTTTTGTTTTTCTTAAAAATTCGTAGTTGTGTGTAGAATAGCGTGTGTAAAATCGATCATATCTTGTCATGATTTTCTTTTATTTTTGTTGCACAATCCTTTCACCTGTTTCTACCTTACTTGCACCTCATTAAACGCGTCGTTTATTTTTCCGGCAATTGGAACATTAATCGAGTTGTTAAAACGATGAGAAAAGGTAAGTACGTATATGTATGACTGTATACGTAACCAAACTGCATCACGCAGTATCGAGCAATTAAGTACTGTTGTATAATGCACAGTCTTTTTGAACGGTAATTTCGAAGCTCACGTAAATTTCTTATTTCCCGCTTTTTGAATCGTCCCTCATTTGAACGTAAATCCGACGTCGTTATTTTTGTATCGCAAAATAAAACTTTTAACACGAGGCAAGTGCTGAACGGTACATATACATGACACGTTAAAGCGCTCGAGCACAAAGTGGGCACCGTTTATTGCGACTCGCGTTAAAATTTAAGGTCCTTTGTACTTTGCAAGTGCAAGCGAATGATAAAAAAAAAAAAGATGTCCATGCTAAGTATTTTAGAATATATACTGTCCACTCGAGTCGTCTTGATAAACGTAAAATATTCTGTTGTGTACAGTCTTGAAAGTATGGTCCCGAAGCAGAATTCAAAGTATCGAATATTAAAAAAAAAAAACCAATCATTCACAAACGGCCTCAGTCGATCAACAGACCAGTTTTCAGGGAAAGATAAAAATCGCGGATACACCCTTATAACAGCAAAATCAGTCGCAATCGTATACACAAATTCAATACCGACTTAATGTAATGATCGACTTTGATACTGACATTTCAAACAAAATGTATGAAATTCCTTACCGTGGCGTAAGGACAAAGCGATTAAAACAATTTAAAGTCACCGATAAAATAGATTAAAAAATGGCCCATCAGATAGCCGTCTGAAAGCTAGGGAGTGAGAAGAGAAGGAGGAGGGAGGTCTCGGAGTCGGGGCACGCGGAAGAGATAAGCAGGGAAGAGGCGACAAAAGATCGAAGGAACCGTCTCTGCCGGCAAAAAAGAAGGATCTCCCCGGTCTGTTCACTGCGTGGGTAACTGGCATGTATAGGCATAGGTGTGAGTGTACGCTTAGGTACTCATGGATACACAAAAAAAGCTGTGCGCCAGCACGTGTGCGAGAAAAGAGAGAGGGTCGGCGAGCACAGGTATACACAGTTACACACAGAGACACGAGAGAAGAAGCAGCTAAACGGCATTCCACTGGCCAGCGCCACCCAACGGTACCAACGGACGTGATCTCTCCCCCCTGTGTTTGCAATTGGGCGCAAGACGCCCCCTTTTATCATCTCTCTTGATGCGCGCGTGCCACGAGTGCGTCCCATACACTTGGCTCGAGAGCGCGATAACTACTTTCCCCTTCGGTTTACACGTGCACGCGTGTTTTGCTCTCACAGATGGGCCTGAATGAGGTTTCACACGCTGTTGTTGGTAGCGCTTGTGGGTTGTTGTGAGTGGGCCAAAGTGTTGGTCTTGGAGGTGGACCCGGGTGGACCGTAGGTTTGTAAATGAAATATTTGAATCTATATGAATCTACCTCCGAATGTAATAAATTTGTTATGGTGCATGTATAATTTTTTGTGTACAAAGACCGACTTTGAACTTCTTTGAAAACGAGGGTGCAAAAGTTTTTCATGCTTGCACGCGTTGCGCAGCTGTATGGATAAAACCGAAATATTTAAAAAGCCCAGTTGTTACCGTATAAGGGAAAAAAAGGAGCACATTGTAATAAAAGGTATATGATATGCCAGCGATGCGAGATGTCCGCCCGTAAATAAATCCAAGCTCGTTATTTTCCTGAGTGAAAATGTAAGGAAGCGCGGTGCGCGTGAGATCTCGCGGAGTAGGACACGCTTCCGCGGTCCCGTGTGCGACGAGCGAAATAAAGATGAGCAGGGAATGACCACCGGTGGCCGGCCCGGCTGGATCGAGAGATACGACTGGATAAGCAACGGGGACTCGATCTCGTGGGCCTGAGGGCCCCAACAGGTTTTTCGGCGCGTGAAGCTCCCACTGGAAAATGATATACAGGCAGTGCGCGATGACAACACCATCTCCTTTTTCCCTCCGTTGTCGTCGTTGGCACTGCGTGCTGTGCTGCTCTGATTTGGTTTTTTCTTTCTCATAGCTCATGATTAATTATAAATCACGAAGAAAGTAAAAATGGAAATTGCTACAGAGAAAGCAAAATAACCCAAGGAACTTTTAATTTTGACACGAGGCGCTTGGTTTTAAGACAATTGTGCAGACATTTAGAAATTTTATAGCTCCGATCGATCAGTTGTGGGGAGAAAAAAGTGTTTCGTGCACACAACGTGCAAATAATAAACTGTCGATATACCTACTACAGAGACGGACTTGGGAACGGTCACCTTTAAAATTGTAGACAGTATAATTTTTTGATAAACATATAATGCGTAACTGATGCTAATAGCAGTTGTACCTGGAATGTACCCCAGATGCAAATTTTAATTTACCGAGGGCGCAGTAATCATCTAAAGGTTGAAAAAGGCCCTAACGTAGGAAATAAACTTGTTTATTTTTCAATACCTACTGTTTACGACACAGTTATTGACAACAAAATATCAAGTGGAGCCAACGTATAACAATTAAAAAAAAAAAAAAACGTGTGGGATTCAGAGCTCCCCGGTAAAAACGAAGTTCTCGCATTTATGTAGAAATCACATGTATACTATAAAGTACAAGGTCTGTAAATACATATAAGAATTTTTTGTTATCTATTTGTACTCAGTAATCTTTTGTGGTACGTACTTACGTCTTTCCGTACGTCTTTCTACCTTTGTTAATTGTTTTTTCTCATCTGTTATCGTTTCTAACTTCATCAAAATTAAATTTTCGCTTTACAAGAATAAAACAGTTAATGTATGAGTAAGAAAAAAGGTTTATGCACTTTCTCTGTGAAAGACGATTATAAAAATAAAGCTAAGACTTAGCAAGTGAGGTCAAAAAGTTTTGCAATGATTATCAGTTGGAGTAAAAGCTTTGAAACTCAAAAACGGCGCTAAACTCGTGCTCGAGAGTAAAAGCTCATTTTGCTAAAAGCATATGTAAAGTATATTGGGCAAATGAAAGTAAGTGGTATATGTGTAGATGTAAAAATCTTCAGCTTATATGTAGTCAGAAATATGACGAAATAAACACAACTCCACTTGCCTCTGGCCCTCTACTTGAGTCTTTGAAATTAATTATATTATGCTATAGAAACCACTCATCTTACCGTCATACTATACCTAATTTTTTATGTACGTACCAGTTTTTTTTTTTTCTTTGTTGTAATTAGTGATTAAACATGAAAAGGGTAGAAAATAAGTTCTGACTTATATTATTTTGAAAATAATATATTACTATAATTCATAATGCATAAATATGTTTTTACACGGTCTTGCACAAAAATAAAAACTATCTAATCGTTTTCGAAATTCGTCAAGAG
Source organism: Copidosoma floridanum (assembly GCF_000648655.2). The sequence continues at coordinate 803,331 of NW_019379529.1, read as the reverse complement.
TCTCTTACTTAGAAACTAAAAAAACATATTTTACGTTACTTAACCTACTTAATTTAATAATATTCTTAGGGACCTATCTTAAATAATATCAAATATAATACAAGTAATTTTAACTCTATTTATTAGTAGTCTCTTACATACAAAGCAACCTCAACGCATGTCAGTAATTAGTATTTCTTATATAATACAGTACAATAATCAATACGATATACATATGTTTTTGATTCTGAGAGTAGAGAAATGGGCGATTTCCATAATCGATAAAATTATAATACACGTTTTTTTTACATATATTTGATAATATTTATTTACTAACTATAATTAATACATACTCTAAAAATTTCGCAGGCACGCAAATACATCGTAAACTAATAAAGAATATTTTTATCTTATGTCATTACGCTAGTACGTTTATTCACTAATTTTTTTAATTTTATTTATTTTCATACACACGTATGATTATATATATACATAAGACACATATAGTATAAGGCACGAGGGCACTTTTTTCCTCAATATCAATTACGTAAAATATCTCGTACCTCATGTAAGATGCATTAAAAATATCATATACAAGAAAGGAAAGTGTTAATACATTTTTTATCAAAGCATTAAGCGGATAAAAAAAGGTGAGGAGAAATTTGTGAGGAAAAAATGAACGAAATTAATATTTCCAATAAACCTTTCTTACAAGGTACGACATACTTCATGTTATTAATATGAAGCAATAATAGTGCCGTTGTGCCATATATAATATTATTAATGAGTTAGCAACGCGTATTTGTGTAAAAAATAAATATAAAAAAAAGTCATTGCTACTTGAGAGTAAACGCTTAAACAAATTTATTTACAGATGTGTACTATTTAGTTTTTAAAGAAAGAACTGAACTCTAAAGTGCAACGATGAAATTTAAAACAAACTTACGACAAGAGAAATTAAATCTAAATCATTTTGAGACTACGAGTCTCTCTTCAGCTGCTTTACCTGGCACAGTGCACTGTCTTCTGCTGGTGGTAAATACCAGGACGGCATTGGGTGGTTCCGCGACCTCGAAACAGTGGGTGTGGGTGGTGAGCTGTAGGACGGCTCAGGCACATCAGGACAGCTGGAGGATGAGCTGCTGTTGGGTGGCGTCAGCATGGAAGCTACGGTGGGTTCGGTATCCTCCGAGAGTGAGTCTCCAGCCGACTCTTTGGTCTCGGGGACCGGTCCTGGGCGTTGAAAATTGTCAATGTTTTTTACATTCACAAGTTTTATCAGCTCCTCTCCCTGCATCATCCATTTTTTCACTTTGTGTCGGTTGATGCTGAATTTGCGGGCCTTTGTTCGATTTTTTTCAAACTTCTGGTTTATTTCCAATGTGTTCAGTACTTTTATTTTAAAACTTGGCTTCGAACACGCAAGATCGGCGTTTTTTATGTTTACACACGGTTCTTTCTCCACTTTCCTGTCAGGCGAGATACTGGTCCTGTCTGCACTCAGCGGCAGAGAATCCTCTGGTACATAGTCCACATGGTTAGGGGTCGTCCTGCAGATGTCTTTGCGAATCCGCTTGGTATGGATGAGGGAATTTTCTTCGTAACCGTCCTCTTCGTCCGAACGTTTACGCTTCATCTGCATTTGAGTTTGGTGGGATCTGGGGACTTGGATCAGGGCTTGCGTGGCTTTAGAGGGGATCGGACTGGTAGTGGCGTAGTGCTTGTCTTCAGATGGGAGTGTCAGCGAGGAGGAAGAGCTGGAAGAGGGCGACGCTGAAGAGGAACGTTCCGACTTTATCTGTAGTCTGGAAAATTTTATATTTAAGGCTGATGAAGCTGAAGTCGGTTCGCTTGACTGCGGATGGTACAGGTGGACAAGCAAAGGCTGGTCCTGTGACGGAGAAGCTGGTGGGGTAGCAACTCCTTCGCTTGAGGCCGAACTTATTTTGTAGAGAAGAGACTCACGCAGGGTCTCCTCATTTTTTAGCCATTTATTTAATTGGTACCGGTGTATGTCGAACTTTCGTGTGGTTGCGCGCTCATTTAGTTTGAATTTCTCGTCGTAGTAATAAAA
>NW_019379529.1:778512-790646 GCF_000648655.2 Copidosoma floridanum | reverse complement strand
ATAAAGAATATTTTTATCTTATGTCATTACGCTAGTACGTTTATTCACTAATTTTTTTAATTTTATTTATTTTTATACACACGTATGATTATATATATACATAAGACACTTATAGTATAAGGCACGAGGGCACTTTTTTCCTCAATATCAATTACGTAAAATATCTCGTACCTCATGTAAGATGCATTAAAAATATCATATACAAGAAAGGAAAGTGTTAATACATTTTTTATCAAAGCATTAAGCGGATAAAAAAAGGTGAGGAGAAATTTGTGAGGAAAAAATGAACGAAATTAATATTTCCAATAAACCTTTCTTACAAGATACGACATACTTCATGTTATTAATATGAAGCAATAATAGTGCCGTTGTGCCATATATAATATTATTAATGAGTTAGCAACGCGTATTTGTGTAAAAAATAAATATAAAAAAAAGTCATTGCTACTTGAGAGTAAACGCTTAAACAAATTTATTTACAGATGTGTACTATTTAGTTTTTAAAGAAAGAACTGAACTCTAAAGTGCAACGATGAAATTTAAAACAAACTTACGACAAGAGAAATTAAATCTAAATCATTTTGAGACTACGAGTCTCTCTTCAGCTGCTTTACCTGGCACAGTGCACTGTCTTCTGCTGGTGGTAAATACCAGGACGGCATTGGGTGGTTCCGCGACCTCGAAACAGTGGGTGTGGGTGGTGAGCTGTAGGACGGCTCAGGCACATCAGGACAGCTGGAGGATGAGCTGCTGTTGGGTGGCGTCAGCATGGAAGCTACGGTGGGTTCGGTATCCTCCGAGAGTGAGTCTCCAGCCGACTCTTTGGTCTCGGGGACCGGTCCTGGGCGTTGAAAATTGTCAATGTTTTTTACATTCACAAGTTTTATCAGCTCCTCTCCCTGCATCATCCATTTTTTCACTTTGTGTCGGTTGATGCTGAATTTGCGGGCCTTTGTTCGATTTTTTTCAAACTTCTGGTTTATTTCCAATGTGTTCAGTACTTTTATTTTAAAACTTGGCTTCGAACACGCAAGATCGGCGTTTTTTATGTTTACACACGGTTCTTTCTCCACTTTCCTGTCAGGCGAGATACTGGTCCTGTCTGCACTCAGCGGCAGAGAATCCTCTGGTACATAGTCCACATGGTTAGGGGTCGTCCTGCAGATGTCTTTGCGAATCCGCTTGGTATGGATGAGGGAATTTTCTTCGTAACCGTCCTCTTCGTCCGAACGTTTACGCTTCATCTGCATTTGAGTTTGGTGGGATCTGGGGACTTGGATCAGGGCTTGCGTGGCTTTAGAGGGGATCGGACTGGTAGTGGCGTAGTGCTTGTCTTCAGATGGGAGTGTCAGCGAGGAGGAAGAGCTGGAAGAGGGCGACGCTGAAGAGGAACGTTCCGACTTTATCTGTAGTCTGGAAAATTTTATATTTAAGGCTGATGAAGCTGAAGTCGGTTCGCTTGACTGCGGATGGTACAGGTGGACAAGCAAAGGCTGGTCCTGTGACGGAGAAGCTGGTGGGGTAGCAACTCCTTCGCTTGAGGCCGAACTTATTTTGTAGAGAAGAGACTCACGCAGGGTCTCCTCATTTTTTAGCCATTTATTTAATTGGTACCGGTGTATGTCGAACTTTCGTGTGGTTGCGCGCTCATTTAGTTTGAATTTCTCGTCGTAGTAATAAAAGTCAATCACCTTGACCGTAAACGAAGGTGAAATTATGAGACCGCCATCCATCACGTTCTTATAATAGGAGTTACGCGGGCGATGCGGTTGCTGTTGTCGGTGCCGGGATTGGTGCTTGCTTCGGATCATTTTAATGAGGGCACTGTCCTCGCTTAGCACTTCAGTCACTTTACAAGACATACTTGTAGATTTGTTAAATTATGGCTGTTATTATAATCTTACTATAACAGCTTATACTGCTTGTAATGTTTTTACACTAATATGTATAACACACGGAGCGAAGACTTTAACACAGATGTTAACAGTAGACAGAAACAACTAACGAAAACCGTGAGTTCAAGTGAGAACAGTTTTTTCAAGTATCGGTGATGTTGCTTTACTGCAATATAACAGCTGGGGACGTCGCAAGCGATACTAATTAACTCTATCCACTGGTCGCCTGTTACTGTAGCTACTGTTGCTACGTTGAGTTGGCCGTACTCCGATAACGACTCACCTCGTTACGCATCTAACGCACTGTAGACCAGACTGGCTAACTGGCTAATTGCACCAAGCATAAGTATTTTTCATTTATGGATGTAGATACGCACGCACTCACGAATGATGGGCCGTTCAGAGAGTTTCGAGAAGCCCTTTCCCCATTTTCTACTTTATCTCAGCCTACCATTAATACAGTGGGTGAGCATGATAACGGGAAAACAATGCGAGTGTACAGTTTAATTATGGCGTAGTTGTCTTTCGACACTTTTTCATGCCACTCCTGAAGAAGTCGAAGCTACCAGCTTTTGTCTGATTGTTTTTCTACTTTTTCTACTTTTTATTGAATTTAATTTTTTATTTTTTTGAAACCACTCGAAAAATTAATACAATAGTTCATAAAGCTAGTGCATCGAAGCTACTGCTGGCTTTCGTGGTAGCCGGTATACCTACAAGGTCCGCTTTTCCCCCCATTTTTCACTGACCCTCGCCTCACGCTACTGGCAAAGACTTTCAAAATAAGACAAGCCCGAAATTGAGACGACCTTTGTACTCCAATAAGATCGAGATTTCCGTAAACGGTCATGGCTGTTTCAATTATTTAAAAACTAAATGAAAAAATTAAATAATTACCAACTAAGAAAGCCTGAGGTTAGTTGTTACCAATCGTTTTCTTGTTATTCTACACCTTTGTGCGATTGGGAAAGCCTATACCATCTTAATTACGGTTCTACAAAAACACCTAATCGCAGACAATCTTATCGCAGGATTCCATTGTTTGTCGGACAATACCAATATTGTACGCCGTACAATATTTGCTACGTTTTCCAACACTTAAGTCAGCCAATATGAATAACACACTCATTGAAATCACGAGTTGACCGGACCAGTTGGCAACAGAAAGACAAGTTTCCAAAAAGTTGTAATTGTATTATACTACAGCTCCTTGTATGGAGAAAATTGTTAATGCAAGGATTCAGAAATTATCACCTATGTTATCTTGCAATTTGAATTATGCAGCAAAGAGAGATAAAAACAAATTTCTCCTATAAAAAGGTTGTAAAAAAAAAAATTATTACTGCATGCATGTATACTTTGTACAAACTTAATGTGTACATTTAATTGTGATTGAAATATTGGTGCATACCTTCATACTCTGCCCGGAAAGACATTTGCGACCAAGAAATAATAGTGTCATTTCATTTATTATTTTGCTCATGTACAGTGACAGTCGATTGTTAAGGGGGTCATAAATATATTGCCCGCCAGAGTACATGGAAAGTTTAAAGCTCATTTGTTCAGGTTTGCCGATTGCTATCCTCACAGCTTGGTTTAGTTCCTCAAATTTTAATTTGTTTAATTATACGGCCACTTGGAATACTCGTATTTGTGAGAACAGCGTCAATTTATGTAGCTGTAATTGAGTTTTAATTGCTATCGAGAAGCTATATCTCGTTTTAAAAAAATAATCAGTAAAACGTTAATGTTCAAAAATGCTCTGATTAAAAACTTTGTAAAACCTTCTGTTGTCAGAAAATTTGTAATACGTTAAAAAAATTAAGCTTGTATATTCATAGTCATTTTAAAACTATTTGTTTTTTACTTGAATCAGCTTATTAAAAAGAAGTTACTTGGTACATTTGGATCTGTATCAAGGCATTTTCGAAAAGTAAAAATTTATGAANTTCCCCACACAGTCCTATATACGGAACCTATACTATACGTACGATAGAGTAAGTTAAACAATAACAAACGCGCCGGAGGAGGCTGTTTGGTAATTTATTATTTCACTCGGAATCGCACGAAGCAAAAGAGAAGGCAACAATAAGGGCGAGCGAGGAGGAATGCAAAAAAACGCGGCAGATTTAAAGAGGGATTGAGGGGCGGGGGGGGCTTGTAAGGGAAGGCAACAAAAGGACGCGCTACAAGTACACATTTCGTAGTTACAAGTCACTGGCGTGCATAGCGAAGACTGTGTGTGTGGAGAGGGGGGGGGACTCAATCAGAGACAAAGAGAGGCTGTGTACATATATAGTGTATACAAGGAGAGTTAACGGGACGATGTTGCAGTGGGGGACCGGCATTAGCGATCGGTCGTATGTGTGGAGGATGTGCGAGGGTACCGGGTGTGCGTGAGGGTCTTTTTCTCTCTCGTGGGTTTATTCATGGGCCGATAATTTATTAACAAGGGATGCGCAACCCAACGGCCGAGTTTAAGCTCGCGGTGCTGATTGTTATTGCTTTTGGTACTTGTGCTGGAACTGCAGACCATGTAACTGAGAATTGATGCGGGTGACTATTGTTCCACGAGTAGTACATGCACAATGATTTCAAGAATATATATATATATACGCAATAAAGTATGACAACTGACCCAATTGATTGGCTTCTCGTTTTATTGAGCTCGATTTTAGTAAATGACTTTGTTTACGTACCAAACAGAACATCAAATGGGATGCAATTAAAAAAAAGAAAAATAAAAGCCGCCTAATAGTCATTATACCTTAAAGAAAATAACTACTTATTTGCTACAGCTTGGCAATCTGGCTTTTCACGTGGATGTTTTTCACACGCAACTTGCGTAATTTCTTCAAAAAACAATTGTTTCATACTCTGCATGTAAACGCTAGCATCGAAACAGTCTTTTATATTATTTTTTCAATTTTTAAGAATCTACATTACCGCAGCACCTAACTTTTGTATGCGTTTTATAGTCAAAGTTTTTGCTCAAGTGATAAACGTATCAGTCATGCACCTCACACGTAAAAGCCTAACACCTATCGAAAACTCAGCAATTTCTTTTTATACTTTTTACCAACAAATTAATAAAAATTGCTAAAAGAAATGCATTGTTGGTGTATTATGTTGTATTAAATTTGTCCGGTAAAAAATAAGCATATGTTTCATAAGAGATGCAATTTTGGTAAAATAATAAGCTAACAGTTGAGTTAAATTTCTCGAACAAGCGACACGAATGAGTCGCAGATGTCGTTGCTTTCACGCGTGTTAAACCGCAACTGTACACCAAATCACTCGCGGGCAATAAAACGGACACTTGTCATAACTGCAATAAAAAGACCAAAGTGGCATGAATATATCATTAAATAACGCCGATAAATGTTTCATGGACGAAAAGCGTACTAGCGTTAATGTTCCAAACTATCAAGCATCACCGCCTCATGGGTACCCCATGCTTTTACGACCCCGCAATGTCTCGCACTTGTGTGCCTATACGGACGATGTCACAGGTGTATACCAGTCGTCTGCCGTGGCACACGGGAAATTTTACACTTCCTCGATGCAAGCCGTTCGAGAATGACACTGTGGGGTTCCCATTATCGGCTACGTTTTGTTTGCCCGATGCTTTTAGCGCTGCTGGTTTGGCGCCTCTCTCTGTTTTCACTTGATTTCCCGCGGTAAGAAACCCAAGGCTCGTACGTACAGTCAGACGCAACAGCGCGACTTTTGTGACGTTTATAGTCGGTTTGTCAAAAAAAATGCCAGTGTCAGTGAAAATCAATCCGCTTCTATCATTGCAACATTAATAAGCCAACTTGCATACATATACAACAAGCAACATTAACACCCATAGAGCTGGACTCTGCAGCGACTCGATCGCAATTACATCGGCCGCCAACATTAGTTTTTCTTTTCCTCTTTTCCGTGTAGGTAGTCTTCTTTGAAGCGGAAATCAAACAGCAACTTGCCCGTTCTGTAGGTATATACGCTTGGATGAGTTTTAATCGTTCCTCTAATGGCTCGCGTGTAGCAGAGCTCACCCCATCCCCGAAGTATGTACTTTAGACATCACAGTGGTATCATTTAGGTGCGTCGTGTTATGCTAATGTAGAGGTACGTGTACGCGTTATAGACCTACCGGCTGCAGTCAGTCATGTGTTCGCCAATGTACTCTTTTGCTCATATACCTGTAGGTATTTAGTGAAGAAAAATAGAGCTATGATGCAGTAACTACAGAAGAGAGAGAGAGAGAGAGAGTGAGTTGTAGAGTCTTCGATACCTGTATTGTATGATTCTTGTTCCTTTTGGTTGCGAGTAGTGTACTATTATTACACGTCTTTAGTGCGAGTGGCTATCGCGCGTAAGTTTACATTTTCGATGAGGATATACTATTATTACTACGAGGTAGAAAAGTAAAAAACAACAATGGTTATAAAAATAAGTGAGGGTTCGTGGTATTTCAAAACCTAGCCAGGAAGGAAGTCGAGGAAGATCGATACAATTAGTCAATCGGATCGTACCCCATTCAGCCGAATGACTTTGACCATCAGCATCCACCCACGTTTCGTGATAGGCTGCACTTACACTTTCGGTGAACAGGTCTCAGCTCAAAAGCAAACGATTGTCATTACCTCGGGGTTTTTTCATTCGACAGCCGACCTCGCAGCCAGCTCCTTCACCGCGGACAACATCAGCCGCAATCGCACATCGAAGCGCGAGACCTAATTGTTTTAATAATCCATCGAGGATGAGCCACGATTAGACTTTTAAAGCAGCTGAGCGTCAACGCGAACGATCCACGCATTTTATATCTACGTAGCCCATGTGGCGAGAAGAAAAAAATGTTTGTAAAACATGTATCGGGTAATAAAGATCACGAATGCCTCGACGCACCTCGGCGGAATCTCATTCACCCATTTTCGCTCGTCGCCATTAAGATCATCCTCCGCTCCGAGGCACTGTCTGTATAATATACTAACGCTACCTATGCCCATCTCTCTCGCCTCTCGATGCTTATGAAAAGGAGGGGGGGTTAGCACTATTCTTTAATCTATGCCCTATTTCACTCGCACTGCTAGGTTTGCTTATGTGCTTGTTGCTTGATTTTTGTCGTCCACGAAATTTACATTTTTTTGTAAAATTTTTTAATAAGCGACAGCATAATTCAAACTTTACAGCTTGTGAAACAAGTTGTCATTAGTCCACACGCGCAAAGCGAATTTGCAATAAACGACTACCTGTGTGATATGTGTGATCCTGACTTTCAATCAATAAAAAGGTACTCTTAAGAAGTTCTAAAGTATGACTTGAGCAATGTTGCGAAATTATCAAAATACTCCTTATTATGAATGAAAAAAAAATTTATAAAATTTAATCAGTTAAACATATTAGATATTGTTTCCTATGCGGTGGCAAAACCGTATACAAATTTGATTAAGCACATTTTCTTATATTCCTAAACGTATAGTTTTGAGTTACCTTAGCAACGGCGGCACAAATAAAAATAGATAGAAAAACTGATAAGACCACTGATAAGTGTAGAGAAAAAACTAACAGTCGTACTAAAAGTAAGGAATGTTAGCTGCGTGCCTCCTTTTCATTGCCACGGCTAAACAATGCACGTTATTTACTTAAATTTATTTGATACTAGGTCTTTGTCTTGTAATCTTGCTGTGCCATTTTTTTTTTAAATTTTTTTTTTTTTATTACAGTGTGGAACTTTTTTTTTCAATATCCCACTTTTTCACCTGTAATGTATCACTTAGCATACAGCGGGATAAGAAATTGAAAATTCTGATCATGTTTAATAAGGAATGAAAATCGAATTTCTTACTGATACAAAACTATTTGAATATCGGTTTGATTTATCGTCTACGGTTGATTTGATCATACTTAATCTTGTAAACTTTAAAACAAGTAACCGCTTGATATGTGTATCGAAATATCAAGTTTTTCACAAATAAAGTCGTATAAGAATAGTTTCTTTGCTTATAAAAAACTATTCCACTTTTATAAAAGAGTTATAAAAACTCACATACTCAAGCAGAAAACAACGAATTCATGGCATTAACTGTATAGCATACATGCACACATGGTATAAAGAAAAAGTGACTGTACAGTAAATTTTCTAATATTTCTAAACGTATAATTTTAAGTTTCATTAGCAACCGCATCACAAATAAATATAGATAGAAAACTGATAAGACCACTGATAAGTATAAAGAATGAGCGCAGGGTCGTACATTGAAGAATGTGAGTTGCGTGCCTCCTCTTCCTTGTCATGGCTAAACAATGCACGTTATTTACTTAAATCCATTTGATACTAATTATTTATCTTTTAATCTTGCTATGCAATTGTTTTTCATGTTATAATATTCATAACAATGTGAAACTTTTTTTTTAATATCCTACTTTTCCACCTGTAATGAATCACTAAGCATGCAGTTAGATAAGGAATTGAAAAATTCTGTTGATGTTTGAAAATAAATAAAAATCAATTTTTGTGTAATATTAGACTATTTTAATATTGGTCTGATTTATCGTCTATTGTTAATTTTAACAAACTTCATTTTGTAAACTTTTAAACCAATAACTGTTTGATGTTTGTAGCGACATATCAAGTCACAAATCCAACAATTTAAGGAAAGTTTTTTGGCAAAAAAGGTACTATCCCATTTTCATAAGAGAATTAAATAAGCTTACATTCCCAACCAAAAAAACAACGGATTTATGACATAATCTATATACTATACATTGTATAAGAGAGAAATGATTTTACGGTAGATTTTTTTAATTATAAAAAGTACGAGAACTTTGATAAAATACCGAAATAACGAGTCTCCGTACTAGGCAAACATTTTTTAAATTCTTAGTGCTTTACTTAACTGATTATAAAACTATTTACGCTGTTTTTTTTACAAAATTTATATGCCGACGCAAGTTTTTATGTGTACAATTTCAACCAATTTTAACATTTATTTCTTTACAATGAAAAGTGTAAAATATAATTTGTAATAAAAATCACGAAATGAGATGCTAAATAATGGATGATATTATTATTTTGAAAATAAAAAACGATTTTTCTTGAGCATTTATTTGTTTTTATATACAGCTACAATATAAAAACTTTCACCCATGCAACAACTCTCTAGGTGCGCATACTTTTGACCTGAGTTATTTGTGTAATAGCCACTGCTCTTAAAAAACTTCTTAAAATTTTCATTCCTTTAAAAAAAAAAGGAATTAAAAATTAAGGAGCAAAACTACAATACAGGGCCCATTAAAAAAAAATTGGTGGATACGAACGTGAAGTCTAAACTTAGTTTAGGACTCTTAGTTCAGTCTTGTGGAATAAATAGCAGAATAATATTTGACTTTCTTCATCATTACCTAGTATTCTCTTGTACTACAAAAAACTTTAAGGTGACATACATTTCCAAATTTCAAACCGTACTGTGTTTATAAGAAGATCTGAACATGTTGTTTCATAAAAAAATTATTATACATTTAATACGTTCAATACAAAAGGCCGCAGGACAAAACAGGTTGTTTCGGTCCAGCTGTTTAGCGAATGACTCAGTATACTTATGTGTCCCTCACTTAATAGCATCTTTAGTTTACTTCTCAGATAAACATATAAAACGAGTTACTATAATCCGTTGACATAAATATTCACGGCAAATATTAAATAATAGAATCATGTATTACAGGTTAATTATTAACCTTGACAAGTCTTGGAGCAACTAGTTTAAAAATTTTAAGTCAGTTCAGTAGTTCTACGACCGTTAATACCAGAAGAAAGTAGAAATTTCGATTCTCTACAAAAATATGGAAAGAGCATTGAATATTAAAAAATAGATTTATCACCCTAGGCCCAAAGTACAACTCATGTGTGACAAATCGTATGTAGATTTTTCCGGAATTTTTATTATCCTGGTACGCATGTGTTACAATAAGGTACAAAAACTACTTTTGGACCGATAGCACAAAGTGCTGTTTTGTGCCTATTGTAAGGATCAATCGTTTTACCCCAATTTCGGTTGAATTATAGTCATGTTTTAGATACTTATAACTATGGCGTCGACTCGTCGATTATTCCCTCGAACCACTTGCACCTGATCATAATAAGTACACACTTTGCGTTATAGACGAGGGTCTACCTACGTGATTTAAGCGATTTAAATCACTGTTCCAAAGCTTTAATACACAATTAAATATCTAAATCATCTTCAAATCACAGTAAAAAAAAAATTTTTGTTAAACATAATTATGTGTCACAGAAACCATAAATGTTCGTAATTTGAAAGATAAATCCAACCACAGTCCGTAATTCAAAGATAATCGGTAATGATTAGGAATGAATTTACGCAGAGCACACAGTCATGTTAGCATGCAATTCACCCATACAAAACGCTTTATTATTAAAAATACTGTATGACTCCTTTCAAATGACACTATGATTTTGAGTTGCACTTTTGCCTAAATTGCAAGTTATTCAACAATAAAACGGTGATTCATTACCAATGTAGATCACACTTTACTTGGTTACTTTAATATTTGAAAAAAAACAATCTCTGCAAATTAAGTGTAGCTTTTTTGCACCATACTTAGTTGTTGATACCTAAAAAAAATTAGCAAATAGTGTGCCAAAAAACACAAAATTGTTTCAAACAAAATTCTTTTCGACAAACAATAATCTTTTAAAGTTGTGTATACCCTGGATTGTTTACACGTCCAATTTTCGTGACTCTCTTTTCAATTGCTGCAGCAATGGTTTGTCTTGCTTCTTGTTATTATAAGTGACTTCAAAGGAACATACTAAATAAGAAACTTTAAACATTATATTTAAGGATTTAACGATTGAGAAGAAAATCTATTACTTTTCCTATCATTGGCAAAAATTTTTCTGTGATTTACATGGTTTTACTGAGATTTAAGTGCGATCTAATGCGATTTAAACGCAATTTACGTTTTAAATCATGCCTTACAATCAGACTTCTTTTTTAGTAATACCCATGGTAAATCTTGATTCTTTCCAACACTAGTAAGCTTCGATAGATAAACTAAATAATAAATTAAATTCATTATGTCAAAAAATGGAACGAGTAAGAAGAATATTCGTTTTCACTTGCATGATACTTGGCTAAAATCTTATTTTTGTTAAAATGGTTATCACTGCGTTTGAAGTATGGGCTACTGCAATTATTACGATTTAAGTGCAATAGGGACTATAAGTTTTAAATAATTACAATATTTTTAACTTATTTTTTAAATAAAATCAACTCGAAAATATATGGTAAGTCACGATTGTTTCTGATATAAGGTGGTTTCGAGATACGTACTTAATAAGAAATTTTGCTTTTTACGCCATAGAATTAAACGATTTAAAATGAAATTTAAAAAAAATTTTTTTGTGATTAACATGGTTTCTCCTGGGACGTAAGTGTGTTTTAGTGCAATTTAAACGTGATTAACATTTCAAATCATGGCTAACTTTATATTTGATTTACAGGAATCTCGCATATTTAATGTAAGTACATTTTTTCAGACTCGATTTTGTAAACCAGATTACGCGCAGTAGTAGCTAGTGATGATTGGCTTAAACCTCACGCACCGTTACAGGGGTCTGATCGGGGCATTCGATATCTCGCAAAAGTAAGAATTTTTTTTGATAATTCCTATAAAATAACCAAAAATAACGATAATGCACATGCGCAGTTGAGGGAACATCCAGTCACTGGTATTTATGATTGGAAACTTGTGGGAATTACTCGTTTGTCAGCAATCCAATGTTAAAGTCCTGCTTGATTTATATACAAATTCAAGAGAGACAAAAAAATATACAAAAAGAGAATAAAAAAACAAGCACTGTAACTCACTAAACAATGTTGGGCTTATAACTGAAATATGCAGTTTACTTGTCAGATCTGCTTAGCAGCTACTTGTCAAACTGCTAGCACTAACAGTAGTATCTTTGCTCACCTCATCGTTTGACTTGGTGAAAAAGGCCACAGTTGGTTGAAGAGAAGTCAAGGTCAAGCCATTGGTCAGTACTTATAAGTACCAGCATTAACGTTGGCTTGGTATCTCAGTTATCAGCACCGGTACAGGAGACAGGAATGACAGAACAGACAACAGAGCACTTAACCACTATATAGCGCAACAATCAGCTGGTGCATATTATATACACACATGTATATATATAGCTACATCATATATGACTAGTGACTAGTATTT
>NW_019379529.1:754155-767280 GCF_000648655.2 Copidosoma floridanum | reverse complement strand
CTCAAGAAATGGACATATTCGCCACTTTTTTTTCTTTTTTACCAAAGAAAAATAACAATAATAATATAAAAAAAGGATGTTTCAATAACTAAAGTAAAACAATATTTATATTAATATCATTATACCTACAAGACGTAATAAAACATTGAGTTAAAATCTATTGAACACAATGTCAGCAACTTTTTTTTGATTTACGAGTACCCTACATTTTTACTACAAATGAATTGCATATTACATTTCAGAAATAATTGACAGTAAAAATCCTTTGCAAACTATTTAGGAATTAAATCTAATAAGCTCGTCCATTGATTTAGCCTGTAATCCTATGAAATACAATCGTTGTACAATATTATTAAATACATTTAAAAATACTTATTTTATTCACTAGAAAGGAAACCCTTGTCTAGCATACTATTCAAATCATCTCTTTTGTCAATAGAAAAGCATTGTTATGTATAAAAACCTTCAGGGTTTGAGAGTGAACATCGTTTAGTTTTTTTTTTTTATTTTATTTTAGTTTTTTTTACTAATTTTAGTTGGCTCATCGAAAAAGTGATGTTTGACGAAGACAGCAGTGCTTTGGGGGATCACTTTGATCTCCCGAAAACTTTAGTAATTTTGACTATTTTCCAATTGATGATTATATGAAAAGTTTTACTGATTGAGCCTATTGCCCGCGTTTATATGCGTTTATATTTTTAGGTATTCTATGGCTTCTTCCGAGGAAACTCATTAATTTAGAACCAAAACGAGATCGGAATTCGTTAAATTAAATAATCTTTGCAAATTTCTTCAGCAACCTATACTTATAAAATTACTATGTGGCACTGCGCGGATGGCTTTGAGGCAAATCGAATAGACAAATGAGACCTGGGCCAATGTAATATCAAGTTCACTTCAAAAAAGTCTTGTAAATGGATATTATAGAAGTCGAATTTACGTATAGGTGATGGCCGTAGTGTGGATGCGACTGTATTTCTACCTTTGGAATTATTTAGTAGTAAACAAATTTTTTTTTGCTAAATGCGTGGACATAATTTGGCTTTTAGGCACGACTGATCAGATACTCATCATATAAAAAGTCGAGGGTGTATGTATGTATGTATGTATGTATGGGCGTAATCAAGTTTTTTGACTAACTCATGCAGTTTTTGTTGGGTCGGGCTAAAAGTTGACTGAGAACTTCGTCTTTTATGTCTAACGTGATGATTTTAAACTGGCAAGGTTTTCTGTTTTAGAAAAAAAGTGGCAGTCATTTTAAGGTGGTACTTTCAGTGACAAAAAAAAAAAAACAGTTTTTCGGTTATAACTTTGTTACGTGATATTTTTGAGATTTTCTGTGAAAGACAAAGTTGTGGATGTAATTGAAAAACAACTTTTTTGTATTTAACATTTTCGTCCAGGATATAACCCAAACGTTCCATGAGCCAATAAGTACTCAAAGATCGCAAAAATATAGTTTCTCCCCGTCTAACTTATTTATTTTATATTTTGGATCGAAAAATTAAATTTAAAGTTGTAGATCTCATTGAAATACAGTTTTTTTTTTAATAAAACATTTTGACCTAGGATGTAACCAGCACGTGTTATGAGCCAAAATGTACTCGTAAAATGAATAAATATCGTTTTTCCCTATCCAACTTTTTTGTTTGGCATCTCAGATAATAAATTAAAGATAAGAGTTGTAAATCTCGTCAAAGCACAAGTTTTTGTTGTATTTAACATACTTAGTTATGATATCAAATGATATCTAAATCGCAAAAAATGCCGAAAAATCGCAAAATTAAAAAAAAAAAAAAACAAAAAAAAACACTTTTCAATAAAGAAATTTAAACCCTTGACCTCGTGCACATGAGTCCAGTACCTTACCCACTCTGCTACGGGCGCTGCCAACTATAGAAACTCGGTTTCTTGTACTTATCGTTTGGTTCGAAACTATAATATTCCATTTTTATATGCATTCACTGATAATACATTCAATTCATAATAAATTTTGTGTTTGTTTTCTAAATAATACATCTCAAAAAAAAAAAAAAAAAAAAGAAAAAAAAGAAAATAAAAAAAAAAAAAAAACAAAAAAAAACACTAGCTTGTTCAGAATACATGGGTCATTCTACTTAAAATGGCATATTACATGTCCCAGTCGATTACAAAGCCGTTTGAGGAGATATTGATCTGGAAATTTTTTAAATTATTTAAGGGANAGAAGGTCGCCTAAACCCTCCTCGAGGAGCATTGCGTGGTGAAAAAGCACATGTGAAAAATCACAGAGGTACTTGCCCGAAAAAGTCGCACTGGCCGGGAATCGAACCACTATGATATCAAATGATATCTAAATCGCAAAAAATGCCGAAAAATCGCAAAATTAAAAAAAAAAAAAAACAAAAAAAAACACTAGCTTGTTCAGAATACATGGGTCATTCTACTTAAAATGGCATATTACATGTCCCAGTCGATTACAAAGCCGTTTGAGGAGATATTGATCTGGAAATTTTTTAAATTATTTAAGGGATGTTTACTTTTAAATTTACAACAGAATTCAGACCATAAAAAAGTATTCCTTTGGTTTGAGATGCAAAAAAGGGCTAAATTAGCGTTACGGGCTCATGTCTCACTCGTAAATTTACAGTTTTGATGACACCTGAAATCAAAATACGGAGTTTGTAATTTTTCTACGGTATGGGATCTTAAAGTTAGTAACGCAAACACCATTTTCACGCATTTTATACAGCTAAAAAAATGGTATCCAAGAGTTGGCTGCTGTTAAAGTTGCGGGACCGAAATCTTATAAATTTAAAATTTTAACGGAAAACACTCTCAAAAACGCACGCAATTCAATATGGGTACTCCAATAAGGGCGTTTTGTATTCTACAAAAGTTGAGGGTGTTGCTGGAATTTTCTCCGATTTTTCCTCTTCATTAAGTCAGTTCTACAGACTTGCAAATTTGAATATTGTGTCTCCCCAAAATAAAAACTAAGAGCCCGTAACGCTAAGGAAAGTTAAGTAACTTTTTTAAGATTTCGGTTATCGACTCGGAAGGTGGTGGATTGAAATTGAGCTGTTTTTTATACAATATAAGTGCAGTGGCTAAGCTCAATTTGCGTTTTGTGCTTTACAATCTCGATTTTTCACCGATTTTGTAAGAGGCCGTAACGCTTCTTTTTTTTGCTAAAAGCCGGTAACGCTATCCCGTAACGATACAAAACCCATTGTATCTTCACCGAATCTTAGCTTATCGATGGAATAGTATAATAGTACATGATATTAGGGACACAGTACATCGTACAAGACAAGAATAAAGTTAAATTTTCACTGTGAGTGGTATCATCATGATTTTAAAATGATTCTTCGAACCCGTAACGCTCTTTTTTTTGAACGAATCTCATTATATCTTTGTGCAGCGTCTTATTAACGACTCGGATAGCGTAGGTATAAAATGTAGTATATAAAAATTAAAAACCCGTTTCAAGTGTTTGTCCATTGCGGCTCTCGAAATGTGTCATTTTCAGTAGAATAATCCACGTACGATTGACACTCAGTGCAAAGCTAAGGGCGATAATCATTGTGTTCTGAGGCTTTCTTTTTTTCACCCCGTGGGGTGTACAAATTTTTTTACCAACCCTGCACTAAAAAGTATACAGTGTGATAATAACAGTAATATACTTCCTCATATTAGTCATGACTTACATGCAAAAACGCAGTTTTTTCATAAATTTAGCCGCTTGTTACTTCGATTTCCGATGAGTCGTTTCCATAAACAACTAAATATTCCGAGAGCGAGCAACCGCGTTTAAATTTACTTTTCCAGTACTTGCACAATTTTATGACATTTTTAGTAATTTCATACTTGAGCTTTGATCGATTGATCATTTAAAAAATGTCATACGTGTTTTCGAAAATTGAAAAATCCAATTACATTTTCTCCAAACACATATATTGTGTTTAATTTGTTTGTTGCAAAGATAAACAAAGTCTTCCAAAGAAGATTTTTGACATTCATCCCCATTTAACTTAAAAATCTAAAACGCATCTTACAAAACATAACGGAATTTTCCTCTGAATAAAATTAATGACGAGTNCCACATACATAGATGCATTTATATATTTTTTTACAAATGACAAGAGTATTTACACTATTAATCTAAAAATCTATAGGCATGTATCCATTATGTATACTGCTTATTTTAAATATATCAGATATGTTTACAATATGATCACTTAAACTTATTTCATTCAAATGAATGTAGTACAGAGCAACAACATATTGTTCATTGTGTGTGTAGCTACTTGTTCATCATCTCTCTCAAGAGAAACACAATTTAAATGATGCACAACAATCACAAGACTCGCAGGTGATCATCTTTGCATTGCTCGCACTTGTTCGGTTACTTCCTCCAACTTGGCTGAACATTCTTCGATGGCATTCAATTGAAATTCCAAGTGAGTTGAGATTAATGCTAATTTTTTTAAATTAACTTCGGCGTTCTCAAAACCTTGTTCTTGTTGAGCAAATGTTCTGGCAGAATTCATTAAAATCTGTAACAAAATAATAACTCAATAAATAATGGGATTCAAATAATTTACCAAAAAAACTTTTACCTCGTTACTTTTAGAGCCCCTTTGGATCTGTCTGGCCAAGGATGAAATGTTGTTGATGTTCACTTGTATCCTGTCTGCTAGACGATTTTTTGACTCCACAAATAAACTGCGAGCACTAGTGCTTGAAGCTGATGCCATTATAGCACAATACTATATCATGTTCCTATTATGATTCAATATTCTATATGGTTTATACATTTTTTTATTCACTGCGTGGTTTTAGTATTCATGTTTTTGTATAAAGTACCTAACCTTATATTTCAGACAGATAAAAAAAAAAACACAACTCAAGCGCGTGCGACCAAACGGAACACCCGCCTAGCGGCAAATTTTAACGTTCTAAAACCAATCAACTTTAATTCAAGCTCTTAAGCCCCTTAAACCTTTACCCCAAGTGCTTAAACCCCATAACCCTGTACTCTTAATCTCTTAAACCAAATGACCCAATCAATAACCTCTGGCTTTTTACTCCAAGTGCTTTTACCCTAGAAAATACCTTGGTACAAATTCGATTTTTTTTAATAAGAGAATGTATCTATCAAATTATGTCAAACTAATGTTTGGATGACTTGTATAATATTTTAAGATCACTTTTCTGAAATAGTTCACTGGACTTATAGGCTATTTATCCTTGTACAATACAACGTCAGTAGTACTTTCAAGCTAAAAAATCAAATTGAGTTCTATCTACTACACGTACAGAAGATATTTAACAAACTTTTAGGAGATTAAGAATTAACTAATAAGCGAGACTCAAAAATTTTATGAAAATAATTTCAACAAAGATTTTTCATTTACACAGGGTTACTAACGAAATTTTGGCACAAAATAAATAACCTTTAAATACTGTAAAAGGCAAAGATAAAAAAACTTTAAGAAAATTACACTTATATTGCAAATATGAAATAGTAAATAAACGAAAATCGAGTATTTTGATCAATTTTTTCAATTTTTTCAATTGGTTTTGCTTTGAATGGTCCTAAACAACATCTTTTTTAAGAGCAAACCATTAAAATGTTGTGCAAGTTTTTTTCCTTTTCTTAAGATAAGTAACTTTTTTAAAGTTGATAAGCAACTGTAATTATTAAAATTCTTACCCAGGGTTATTTTGTTTAAGTGTTCAAGAGTACAGGGTTATGGGGTTTAATCACTTAGTGAAAGTAAAGAGTTAGGAGCTCAAGAGATTTGGAGTGGAAGATTATACTTGTTAATAATTTTTATTTATAAGCTGACCGAGTTATTTTAATCACTAATTATTTTTTCAACCTACCAATACCATTCTAATGTTTTACAAGTTATTTCCTATTTATGTAATAAGTAGCACTTTTATTTTCAATAAAAATATGAAATTATTAGCTAATTAAACCCTACAGCCCTACACCCCGGGTCATTTGGTTTAAGGGATTAAGAGTACAGGATCATGGGGTCAAAGCACTTGTACGTTGATTGGTTTTAGAACGTTAAAATTTGCCGCTAGGCAGGTGTTCCGTTTGGCCACGCTGACGTGATGGTTATCGACAACGGATGGACACTGCATGACTCCAGCATTGTAAATGCTGAAATGATGGTATAACTGAATCTCCGGCCGCGTGGCGGCATGATTCGTTCCCGCACGTGGCGAAAAAAGAGTCTGGTTAGTATATATAGACCAAATTGTCAGCAGTCGTTCAGAGATGTGTGCACACTGGCTCATGACGTAAGTCTACAGTCACCCACGCAAACGGATTTGGTTTGAATAGTTTGCTACGTTGTAGTAGCTCACCAATCCGTACCTACAGGTAAGTAAGGTAAGTAGGACGTGGTGAATGACTTGCTGGTGCGTACATATTTTTTGTTTTTATTTTTACGTTCCTGTTAAAAACCAGTGTCCTGCTTTATTTTTAGCGTTTTTCCAACCCAAATTAATCTCTTTTTTTTCATTTCTTCTTGCAAAGGGTGAAAGTTCTGAGAAATCAAGAAAAACTTACATCTGCAACTTCAACTTAATATGATTTTCCTGTAACTTTAACTGTTTAACTTTTTGAATTTGCAGTTTACGATTATATTATTATCGAAGCCATTACAAACAAAATGCTTAACGTGACTAAGTAATTGTTGTTGTGAGTATGTGTGACAATAAGTTATTTAAAGTTATTTTATTAAATAGCGGCTTCTGCAAAATCTTAGTTACTCGTTACAAAAACCTAATTACACTGATTCACTTGTACTGCATTCTCCTAAGTATGGACCATAAATAATAGTTTGAAAACTTAAAAAAGAACTCCATGATTTTTTACTTGTAATTTTTTTGGTTTACAATTATCCCAATTGTGCAAAAATAAAAATCGAACTTATTTTCATCTGCAGTGATTTCATAAATAAAAAAACAAGTTGTGATATTTTTCTAATTTCAATAGGATATCGTGTCTCGTCTACGTGACAAAGTTGAACTCAAACAATTTTATTTTTAATAATAGGTAGGTACATAAATGTCCCCACCAGTATACAGGCTAGTTAGCTGATGATTTTCTTCAAACATGTTAACACTGAGGTATATTTATCATTTGAATTATTTGACACTATTTGTCAAGCTCTCTTTCATGGTAAATCTATTTGTACCACAATAAATAAATAAGAAAGTGTCCATAAAGTACTAAATCTTTTTTATTTTTTGTTTGGGAAAATATATTGGTAAAAATTGTAGGTTGTAAGAACAGTATTATACAATTAAATTCACCGGATATTAAAAATTAATCACAAATTGCAAGTTCTTTGAGTTAAACATCTTAAAAAGATAATTAACTCTTGAGTGCAATAGTCCAACAAATTCTCTTATAAAATTAGTAAAATAGAGTTAATGGCTAAGATGTACGACGAAAATAATTATTAAAAAAAATTTATCCAACCATTACAAAAGACGATAAACCTCCGATATTAAGAGCAACTTCACAGATATTCAATTGTGACTTATATGTTAAGTAAAAAAAAATCAGATATTCCAGTCAACATAATTATCAAGGGTACAAAATATCATAGTGATTTGGTCGATACAGTAAATGAACCGTTGGTATGGATCCTTCAGGAAAATCATGTGCTACTACTTCAGTACCAGCAGTTCTATCCATATATCGTACACGAATACAGGTACCTAATGCACTGCTCATGGCAATAATGTGAATGTGATCAGACTCTTTATACATTGGCTCAGTTTCCTAAAGAAAAAAAAACAAATAGATTTAATTATTGATTCATATATTCATTATAATGATACAGAAGAATACAAAGTTTGTCATAAATAGTAACATTGAGCACAGTTGAAATGATGAAGTTTAATTATTTGCAGAGCAAGTTACAAGTACAAACCTGATGACAAAATTCTTCGACAGTCCGACCACCTTCAATAAAATTCTGATAAAAGTCCTTTTCCTTTTGTAGCTGTCCAGAAGTTATTAACCGTAGATAAACCACAACATAATCTGAAAATCCTTGGTCGTTGAACAGTTTATGAAGCTCTGCAGAGCCATCTTCTGCAGTACCGACTTTTTCAATAACTTCCATAAACTGTACAAAAAAGGGGAATAAAAATAACATTCCAAGTTGGAGAATAGTACAACAAACTAGCTTACCGTGTCGTGAAAATCATCGACTGTAAACTTGGGAAAACCTAACGCAAGCAGTTTATCTTTACTTGTTAGCGCATATGTGTGAAATTTTTTGTATTCCTCCTTATTGTTGATTAGCTTTTCCAAATAGGCGTAGCTAAAAGCTCGGAAGAAACAGTTGCCATCAGGCCTCGTCTTTCTGAAATACGAATAAGTCTCAGCTAGGACCTTGGCCTTTGTTAAGTACACTATGTCCCCTTCGTATTCTTTTTCCAGAGCTTTCAGGGACTCCTTTTGCCCAACCAGAGATATACTGTCTTGAATCTAAACAAACATCGAAACAGTTTTATTACAAAACCTAGTAGGTATTTTGAAATCGGTAAAAAGCAACGGAGCCTCTTTATAAAAGCTTGAGATAGTAATTCCAGGTTCTAAAATTTATAGCCTCAACAACAAATATACAGCCAATAGTAACCTCTTTCTCGATGCGCCTCTGTTGCTGAAGGATGAGCTCATCCTGATTGACTTCTAAGAGAGAATTGACAAGAAAAACGCCATAAAATTTGGATGAAAAAATAGACAAACGCATTAAATAGAAACAATAAAAGAAAAAAAATATGAACCTGTTGTCTCTCCTGATTTGGGTTGCTCCGTTTCGTCTTCCATTACTCGGCGACTGTTGATATACCTCGGACGAGGGGGTGTTTTATTTGTCGGTTGTTCGGTATCACTACTCAACGACAGACATTTGGATGAAAAAAGTCGAAATAATTCAACAATCTGGATCCCGACAAACACCAATGCCGAAATCAACGCGTCACAATTTGCGCTATGTTGCAAATACCTATCTATGACTATATACATTTATATATGTACACGCACTCTGAGCTATGGCAATAATAAAGGAGTACAGTCGATTCATTTTGAATCGACTTGAGTCGAATCTCATGGATAAAATCAAATCGACCCCGTAAATTTTGTCGATTAAAAAAAGAAAAAAATTTATAAATAAAAATTAGATTTATAGGTAACAGGTAAATCACTTGACTTTCCTCTTGAATTTGCCACTTTTTTTCACCACTAATAATTCGGTAACTTTTAACATTAAATATTTATTACTCTTTCTGTATCTCCAGGGAAATTATTATACCATTAGATTTTAATAAACGAAGTTCAATACGATCGAATTTCAACAATTTATACTTGTACTGTCTAATATACATTCTTATAATTTTACTTTCTGTCGTGAAAATGTTATTATAATCACTTAAGTGTAGGGCTCATCATTTTGTTTAAAGAAAACATTAAAAATAAAAAATATTCTTGTTGTTGAACTCAAAAATTATTGAAGTCAATTCATAGTCGGTTGGAATAAAATAAAAATAAAAGTTCAACATTTTACCCTACTATGATATACGAATTAAAAAAAAAAAGTATTTTATAACAATTCAAGTTAATTGACATTTGACATTACATTGTACCTTTAATGCATGCATGATAGTGTTATTTGTTTAATTTTCTAGGTCTATCTATGAATCGTTCAGTTGTAATTAATTGTTATGGTTTTACAGTGAATTATGCCCCTAGGCCGGTAATGTACAGAAAACGATTTTATATTATAATACTTTATATTATAATAGAAAAGAGTTGCTTCGATCTGAATTGCAAGCAAAAAGTATATACTGCTTCCTGTCCACAGGCATGCTTCTTTGCAGGGCAATTAATTTGAGCTAATTTCAGCCGACATCTAAATAATCCACTCACTTGTATTGAATTTAGTGATGAGTACCACCAGACTTACCATCAAAACCGTCTTTATTGGTATATGCACGTACTCATGGGGTATTTATCCAAATTCATGCCAATTTACACACAAGTAAAAAACTTGAACTGCATTTGTCATGAATAATAACGTTAACAGTACACCACGTATGTCAACTAATTAATATTTAACAAAAATTCATTGCATACAAATGTGCATAACACAAAATTAATTTTGTAATGTTAACAATTAAAATGTTACATTCAACCAAATTAGACGTAGCATAAGAGAGAAATGAAACAAATACAATTATTTTGAATGCGTCTTGTCCTAATTGTAAGTTTTTATACTTCACAAAGGACAGTATGGGAGATGTAGATGGCAATATATAAAATAAAATAGAGTAATATAAATTTTAAAGTTATATTTTAAAAAATTTACAATAGTTTATTCGTTCTCCTCAGAACGCAGGCGAGCATTGGCGTTCGTTATGCGAATAGACAACTGCTGAGCACGCTCGACTATCGATTTGCGCTTCTTGCTGCTGACTGCATGAGCAATTTCTGCGCAAAATTTGCGGTTCTGCATCATCAGGACTTCCAATTCCTACAAAAAATTGAAAAAAAAAAAATTTATACGTTATTTTTGTTTACTGTACCTTAAAAGCCTAAAACATATGTATTTTATGCAAACTTTGTCGAGTATCATGAATGATTTAACTAAACTTTCAACAACTTTTTGTCACCTTTTATTGATGGTACCTTCAAATATGTTACGTTGTGAAATGTAAATTACGCAAGAGTAATATATCATAGAAAAACCCTTAGAGAAGTATATACTTTACTATATCTATTTTAATTAATGTTGAAGTTTCATCATAGAATATATTAGACTGTCTAACAAATCACTAAAACCTGAGAAAATCACTGGCATTTCTGTAATGGTCTTTGATTATCAGTTTTGAAGTTGTAAAAAAATTCAAATTAGCTATGATTATCTCTAGTTTTTTTCTTTAAAACACACTACCACAGCTTCCATATAACATTTACAAGATAAATTTGGAAATCTTCTATACTACACGTAGAAAATGAGCCCATTGACATAACACAAAAAAATTGAGCATTCAAGACTAGACAGTGAATTTCGTTAAATATAAACAAATGTAATACTGCAACACTGTTCTATTTTCACCAATATCACTTAACACACAAATCAGCCCAACACATGTGAATTTGATTGTTTACACGAGCAATCCTAAGTTGTTAAAAACTTCAGTATGATAAAAAGCCCACCTTAACGTTGTGAACAAGGACTTTGCGGAATCCGGTAGGGAGCATGTGACGGGTCTTTTTGTTGCTTCCGTAACCAACATTGGGCATCAAATACTGGCCCTTGAAACGCCTGCGGACTCTGTTGTCAATACCCTTGGGCTTCCTCCAGTTGCGCTGTGAAATGCACACAATAATGACAATGAATAAGCTTGAACCAGTGCAAATCGCACATTGAATAAACTGGTGAAAATTAAATTTAATCACCAACAAGTATCACTTATCTCACCTTAAGTTTGTCATATCGATCGCTCTGGTGCCTAATGAATTTCTTCGTCCTCTTTTTGACGATTTTAGGCCTGTACACTGGTCGGATTGCCATTGTTAGTGACGTTTACTGTGACAAAAACAAAGAAAACAGTTAAAACACTTCAGCAGTCGCAAAAGTCCATGCTGTTGATATCACGGATCCCGACATCCTAACCTCTGCTTCGAACAACAATAACATTGTTACATTATATGATAAGAAAAAAAATAGATTCAAAAGTAAAAAGACGAATTTTTTGTTTGGGAGTAGAAAGTTATACTGACGTACGATTTTTTGCGATTCTTTAAAAATTCAAGGATTAATTGTGGAAGATAACCTACCGCTTCGAAGGAAACGTACCGCGGAAAGAAAAGACAGCTCTCTTCTCTTCTCCCCCTACCCCCTACCAAAGTTCCAACAGCGTTTTTTTTTTTGACGATGTCAAAGTAGGAAATGTAGGAATCCGTAATAATCGATTTCACTATTGTCGATACATGAACTGTGATCGATATTTTATGAGGAGTCGATACCTTATTCGATAGATTTTGAATCTCGATATTTTGGTGCCTATCCTATATACTGTGCTCGTAACTTTGTACGAACAATTCTAATAAATTTATGCTTTCATAATGTTAACCGCTGAAAGCATCAATTTCAATTCAACAATGTTAAAAAAGCTCGTTAGTGTAAAAACACATGTTAATTTCATTCATCTCACTACTAATATTATATAACAATCCAATAAGTAAGCTAACTAGATAGGCTTGTTCATTAAAACCCTGTATCCGAAATTGTTTAATCTCTTGGCTCAAAATTATGAAAAATTGATCATATAGTTGTAAACAGTCATTAAACATTAGCTATTTCTTATTTCTGCCGGAAAAGACGACAGAACAATTTTCCTAAGTTACTCAACAGAGTCATAATTTTACATTAGTAATCATGCTCAGATAGTACTATCGCTTAGCGATGATAATTAACGACGCTTTTGTAATGAAATTTATCTCTATAGCTTTAGAGTTCAATAAACAAAATTTATTTTTCAATAAACAAATTGACGTACATTTTTAACGGAACAAAACGTTATATCTCTCAAAATTTAAAAAATTTCAAAATTACCTGAATCTTATCTTATTGTTCGTTTACTTGTCTTTTAGTATCGGTCGAAAATAGACAAAGTTTTAAAAAATGTTAGAAACACGTTTTATTATTTAAAGTAGTAAATCAAATCAATTGGAAAAATTTTATAAATTTGATCTATTGATTTTTTTCACTTGTAACGTAAACTTTGGTTTTTTCCTTAACACCATATACATATAGTTTTAACATTTGTTTTAACATTCAAAATTTATTGTATCTTACAGAAGATATTTTTTTTCTCTCTTGAAAAATTTTCTCTTTGCTCAAGAAATGGACATATTCGCCACTTTTTTTTCTTTTTTACCAAAGAAAAATAACAATAATAATATAAAAAAAGGATGTTTCAATAACTAAAGTAAAACAATATTTATATTAATATCATTATACCTACAAGACGTAATAAAACATTGAGTTAAAATCTATTGAACACAATGTCAGCAACTTTTTTTTGATTTACGAGTACCCT
>NW_019379529.1:737658-747903 GCF_000648655.2 Copidosoma floridanum | reverse complement strand
GGATGCAGAGAACCAGAGAATTCCATCTCGGTGTGTAATTGCAAAATCGTGCAGTTTCAAGACGTTATTTAAGCTTATGTCAATATTAATCAAAGGTTCATTTAACGTTTTGTTGGATTTTTGAAACTGTATGATAAGATATAAAACAATATCACCGTTATTTAAACCCAAGAAAATTTTGTCAAAGCTCCCCGCGGCTCCCCAAATACTATACCCAAAGCCTGCACCTCGGCCTCCACCACATTTTGGGAGACCCTCTGCAGCCCCCCACAGTTTACTCTTTTATCCATATACATTTAATCTCTTTTACTTTTAAACATGTATCTGTTCAGTAAAAAAGTAATTGATTTCTATTTTTTTTATGTTATTCATAAGGCAAATAAAATTACCTTATACTGATGGGAATTGTTAATTAAAAGTATAAATTGTAAGTTTTCTGTTAATGTAATTGGCTTTATTAAATACGTTCGCTATTTTTTCATAAATTAATTTAAAAAATTGACGACAATGACGACAAAAAGACCAAGCCGGATAATGATATACATTATCTGCCTGCGTTGGTGCAGTGTATCAGTCGGTCGCCGATGAAGTGTGTTAATAAGAGTGGCGTGGAACAAAACGAGTGTTTAGCGTTTATAACTTTAATCCTGCATTATTTTGGGCCTCTTTTGAGTACGTCTCATTGAAAGTTATGCACAATTTTTTTTTAAATGTGTTTACTTAGTGGTATGGTGAATAGCAGTTGACACCGTTGTTGGTTTTTCTTTTTTTCTTGTATAGATGTGCAAAAATTAAGAAAATTTACGTGAAAAAAAACTTGGTAGGCAAAAATATTAAGTTGTGAGAAATTGCGATGGAAGAGAAACTTTGAATTGGCTTCCACGTTTGTCAGGTGCGTAATATGCATTATAAATTTTTCTTTGATCAAAAAAAAAAATACTTGCTCTTAAAAAAGCTATTTATACAATGTATGTCTATAGTATACACTATTTTGATCCAATTAAGAAGTCGAAGATATAAAAAAAATGCTGGCCAGATAGCGGAATTTCAATGAGCTTGTATCCTCCATGTCTATCAAGTATGGCAATATATATCAAACCATAGATATATTTTTTTTTTTTTTTTTTTTTTCATTATAATGCTCTACGTCCGGCTCCTTTGATAAGGGCACTTAGCACTTTATTGGAGAAGAAGGGGAAGAGGGATGGAAAGGCCTCCCATTTACTGGGAGGGGGGTAGGGGGAAATTAGGCAATTTATGCTGCGAGGAGGTCGCCTAAACCCTCCTCGAGGAGCATTGCGTGGTGAAAAAGCACATGTGAAAAATCACAGAGGTACTTGCCCGAAAAAGTCGCACTGGCCGGGAATCGAACCACGGTCTCCCGCGTGCAAATCCATGACCTATTAGCCGACTGAGCCACCGCGCGCTCTTTATAGATATAGTTAGTTAGTATGCCTTTTATTGTAATTTGATGTATATAGTCGGAGGAGGAGTTCAATTTGTTAAGCGCGAATTATGAATTCCACCAATGAGAAAAGGTATGTCATCGAATTAGCCAATAGGAATTAAATGTTTAAGTTATCCGATTGACAAATAAAACTCGGTCTGCTTTACTCATTGATTGATGCAAGCTGATGGCACTTTCGTTCTCTAATGGTAATTTAGTAATATTTTCGACTCCATTGTACTTCCACATGAAAAAACAGTCCACTCGCAATAATAACAAAGCAATTCAAAAAGTATTTTTGATTTATTTCTGTACAATTATAGTGTCATTTAATTTTTAAGTACTTACTTTATTTTGTCACTAAAAACTTTCAACATAAACAAATAAATTTTCAAAGCAGTGTGGTCATTATTCATACTTGCAAAGTTAGATTTTTTTAAAGTAATATTCTGATTTTTGATTAGTATTTATTTAAATTAAACATAACATAGGTTTATAAAATAGTACAATAATCCATTCAATAATTTTTTTAATTGTATCCAATAATAGTTAGTTGTTGGTAAAGTTGCCATAAATTTTCAAATGCTATGATAAATCAACTATTTGATGGAGCTTGGTGTAAATATACTGTGTATTGAACGCGAACTCAGATCAAAGTGGAATGTTCTAGAATGCTACAATGGAAGACAGAACATATTTATATATGTTGTGAGATTTGAACGTTTAAAAATTAATAACAAGATAGCATTAGTTGAATATGACAAGAAAGGAGGATATGGTTTTAATTTTCTGATAATAATTTTTTTTTTCGTAGTGTTGGTTGAATGATAATGATTTGCATGCTTCTAGAATACTAATTTCAATGAAATTTACTTATTAACGTGTAACTTAATGATTATAGGTTATGACGTTATGAGCCGGAAGCATACGAGAGTATATTTAAATAATTTTTCACTACCATCTATTTAACTTGATCAAACCATGATGTTAGTAGTGTGGCTAATTTTTTAAAGAAGATTAAATATTTTTTTCTTGGAAATTTAATTTTTTTTATTTTTCAAGGTGTACATATAGCTAAATTTACTTTTTTTGGAGGTGAATTCTTATAGTCACCAAATGACTTCAACTGATTATTAGTATCTTATACAATCAACAATTTTTATTTTGTCAAGAATTCCTTTATCATCTCATTTGTCATAGTTTATTGAAGGTTTTGCAGCACAAGTTAAAATAAATAACCGACTTTTGCTGTATTTGCTCACTTGTCTATAGCAAATATAAAAAACTAACCTATTTAATACTATGTATTATGTATTAGAAGTCATATTCTGCATTGGATGCAGAGAACCAGAGAATTCCATCTCGGTGTGTAATTGCAAAATCGTGCAGTTTCAAGACGTTATTTAAGCTTATGTCAATATTAATCAAAGGTTCATTTAACGTTTTGTTGGATTTTTGAAACTGTATGATAAGATATAAAACAATATCACCGTTATTTAAACCCAAGAAAATTTTGTCAAAGCTCCCCGCGGCTCCCCAAATACTATACCCAAAGCCTGCACCTCGGCCTCCACCACATTTTGGGAGACCCTCTGCAGCCCCCCACAGTTTACTCTTTTATCCATATACATTTAATCTCTTTTACTTTTAAACATGTATCTGTTCAGTAAAAAAGTAATTGATTTCTATTTTTTTTATGTTATTCATAAGGCAAATAAAATTACCTTATACTGATGGGAATTGTTAATTAAAAGTATAAATTGTAAGTTTTCTGTTAATGTAATTGGCTTTATTAAATACGTTCGCTATTTTTTCATAAATTAATTTAAAAAAACAGCTTGGATTTTAGATGATTAACAAAATAACGAATTTTATGATTTCCAAGCTAAGTAAGTAAATCATATTTATATTTGGGATAATTAAACAATATGAGATTTTTGTAATAATAATTTAATGTTATTATATCACATATTCTTCTTCTTTAAGTCTTCTTAAGTCTTCTTTAAAATTACCCGTGTTTAATTTTATGCAGAATGAAAATTAAGACACGTCTTTCTTGCTATCAAGTAATTGTAAAAATTTATCAGCGTTTATAATGCACCTCAGGTAAACGGAATATGCCTGACGCAACACACTTGCAGTGGCTGTATAAGCAATAATATACGTTTGTATTGTTGTATCACTAAAGTCGCCAATCCTATATTTTGATGGAACCAAAAAATTTATTGAAAAAATCGTATCATTAAATATTTGCTGTTTTTTATCAACATAATACTTGAATTACACATACGCGTTGTTTTAAAACGCCTTTGAAAACGCCAATTATTGTAATTAGCGTTATCATCAAAGAAAAAACTAAGTAGTCGTCAATTTTTTTTAAAACCTGCCGGAAAGAGGGAAAGAGTTATCAATTCAAGGACAGTTTTTCGACGGATGGGTTTCATTATCGTATAATACATGTAACCCATCCGTCGAAAAACTGTCCTTGAATTGATAACTATTTCCCTCTTTCCTGCAGGAAAAGGGTACTTTATGTATTCAAAAACAGTATGTTATAATCAACGTATTCCTGTACAATCGACATATTTAAATATTATCTTAAAGTAGAAAAATAAACAATACAATGATAGATAAATTACTTATATATTATGTAGAGAAAATCGAGGTAAAAAACTTTTAAAATTTAACAAATCGTTTCACGCTTAATAATCAGTGCATTTCAATAAAATTACTAAAATTTATGGACAATTTTCCAACAAACCAACTGTGGTGTGAAGTTTAAAGGTAACTGCTTTCAATTAAGTTACTTGCTGCATAAAATTTAATAACTAATATATGAAACAGCGCGTCGTACGCATAAGTACGTCCGATATTGAACAGATTCACGTGTTTGACCGCGCACGTGCATCGGCCGTGTCCCAGCACTTGCACGTTTGCACAAAGAGCTTCCCTCGCACGGACGAAGGTTCATATAATATGTACACGGCATTACCCGAGACAGACGCTTGTTTGCACAAAAAAAATAATCTTTTACACTTTCGCTTTAACGTCCATACTATACATTCCAAGCACCGCAGCTCTCGATCTCAGTGGTCTCGTGCATCGGCTGTTTTTTTGCATTTGATAACAGCATAATACATACGAACAATATCAGTCCGATCAATGGAGTGCCGAGTTTATGTGGATGTTAAACACGCACTTGAAAGCGACACACGTGAGCATTGCTCCTCATTTTTACGGTATAATGTACCTACACTCTGGTAAATCGCAAAAAAGATTTTTAATTTTAGTGAACCTCGAGGTCGATTCTCGTTGCTCGTTATTTTAAATGATTTGAAAATTTTTGCAAAGTGAATGAAAATATGTAAGTAGAGGTAGCTGTAACAAAAAAGTAATTTAAAAAAAAAAACTACATAGATACATTTGAATAGATCTAAAAAGTACCCTGTCTTACAAAAATCACGCGAAAGTATACACTTTTTTTCTATACTTTTTGTTTAATGGATTTAAAGAATTTCATTCACGTATTATTTTGATATTAAATCGTTGGAACATACAGAGAGAAATGTAATCTCACTTCAAAAATTTGGTTTTTAGGTACGGGTGCTTGGCTAGAGTGCCATTTGGCCATTTGTCTTCACCAAAGTGAAAAATGATACTACAAATCAATTTATATTAACTAATTTATTTTTTTTCTTTTTNTCTTACTAAAGCATGGAACTTAATTTTACCATTAAATTTGATCTTTAAGTTTATGAAAATAAATTAATTCTTTAAGAAAATGGATTATTTTATTTTAAAAATGAACTATTGCAAAACACAAAAACACCTTTACACACGCTTTTTTTATCCTCAACGATCTCGATCAATGTATTTTTCTGTATTAAAAATTTTAGTAACATCTAATATAATAAATTCAGGCGTCATATTAATTTTTTTCCGGTAAGCTATTCAGCGAATCAATTAAGATATGCAAGTAACGATATTTATCTTGTTTCCAGCAAATACAAAAATCGTACAGTAATACATTAATACATTTATTTATTTTAAAAAATCTTTTAATAAACTTGTCAATCAGTAAAACATGCGCATACAATTTGCACGTATATGTCTAATGCAGAATTCATCGATAGGGTTTTTTAAGTACTTTACTACAGTACTCAATTTTCAGCCAATAATCTTCATTGATTTTAAATTTATTCATTAATTCTTGATTAATTTAATGATTATATATGCATCACTAGATGTACATTTTCATCAAAGTTCATCACACATAAGAAAATGGAATCCGATTATTACGATTATGCAACTACAAATTCATTTTTCCATTACGCTGTGTAACTAGAATTTCATGCTATAGCTATTACTATTCCGATCGGATGAAACGTTTTGTCGTTAACAGGTGATTCGTTGATTTAAAAAATGAAAATGCTCCGAATTTTCAACTGAGAAAGAATAAAAAATAATTTGAGAATAAATTAAAAACCAAAAAAATCAAACATCCCTGGCATCATGATTGCTATCCAACGTTATGGCCTACTTTCGTATAAAAGCTCATATAAACACAACCACCGACGTTATAAATATACACTCTACCATCGATATCAGGTCTCGTGCGCACGTGACTAGATAAACGCTTACTCTCCCTCTCCTTTTTCCTATAGGCTATTAAACTCTTTAAAATAAGGAGTCGATCGTACTTGACCGTACTTGCAATGGAGAAACGTGCAAAAACCAAGTAGCGGCCGAGCGAGTGGAACGCGTGACCAACATAACGTCAGTGTTACACACGAATTACATTCTCTCACATACTAGGTATTGGCTCTCCTTTAAATTATCCTTACGTACTTATAGCACGCCTATAGGCACACGAGAAGTAAGTATGCTTATAAGCGTACGTGGCGCACGTGCAGCAAGCCGTACGAGACCAGATAGCACGAGATGGAGAGCAAAAATAAAAAAATTTCCTTTACCTGCAGCTACCTATACCTATATTTGCTTTCTCTCTTATTCTCTATTTTTCTGTCCACACTAAACGCCAACTCGTTTTATCCACTCTCCCTCTCTCCTGATGGTTTCGAACCCGCGGCTTGCTGCTTCGGTATAGGCAAAAGTTTCGTGGCTTTACTTACTTAGTTGTGCTTACAGCCTCGCAAATGGATGGAGATTGTAGGATCCCTGTCCTCTTGGGAAACTGCAAAGGTAATAAAGACCGCGTTACAGTTGACTTTTTGTCTTTATTTTACCGGTCATTGTTATTTTATCCCTACGAGATTCATGTGAAGTGCCATTTTTTATTTATTTTTTTAAATTTACATGCTTATTTTTATGATTACATCCGTGCAGTAAGAGTTTTCAAGTTTATCATTTTCCCTACATAGAAATTGAGTCACTTGACTGTGACCCTCCCATCGAGTTTTATGAGTTTACCAAACCTTTTTTTACGTACATTTTTTTTAAAATCTACTTGACATAATGAATCAAACTGTAAATCTTTTTTCATGAACTGTGACAATTGGACGCAGTTATCTAAAACAAATTTTATTATTGATTTCTAATTTCTAATCTTTCAACCTGCAAAAATTGTTGGAATTTATTAAACCATAAACGTTTCAAGTTTGCTTGAGAATATGCTCAAATATGGTAAAAATGTTTGCGCATTTTCAATTTTTTTAATTTTTCAACCTAATTGTGAAAAAGAAAAAAAAATTGTGTACAGAAGAATTGGTTGACACCTGAGAAAAATTAATTGAACAGAGTTATTATTGTTAATATTATTTGAATTTTTATTCAATTAATTCTATAATTTCTGTGCACTTGTTATAACCTGTCAACATACAGTTACAATTTTATTTGAAGTCTATAAGTTATTTTTAACAATGTGTAAGAAATAATATTTTTATAATTTTGTTTTAGATCACTGTAAAACTTTTAAAATAGACAATAAACCCTTAAGAGATAAACAAACAAGTGTTTTCACAATGTTATACTTATTACTCTAAGTGAGGCCCTTAAAAAGGGTTGTAAAATTTTATTTTCCATAACGTTGAAATAAATACAAAAACAAATTAACTTTGTACACATTACAAAACTATCAATAGTTTACAAAATAACAATCGGCTAAATTTATGCCAAATATAAAATTTTTGCGTCAAAGACACAACTGCGATCACAATTCCTACCTGAGCAGAAAGTATAATCATATTCGTATAAGTTAAAAAAAAATTTTTTTATTAATTAACTTTAGCACTATTANGACACAACTGCGATCACAATTCCTACCTGAGCAGAAAGTATAATCATATTCGTATAAGTTAAAAAAAAATTTTTTTATTAATTAACTTTAGCACTATTACATAAGTTTAGCTATTTTTGTAAATTATCATTTTTTAGACTATAATAACAACATTTTAGATACAACTATGTTTTTCAAAAGGTAAAACAACAGGATCTCAAACTTTTCTCGAAGACACATACATCTAAAACATACGTTGTAGCTAAAGTACTGATTTTTTCAAAAAATACATAAAAATATGAAAAGTGTGTATTTTTTTAAGATCTACAACTATAGCATTCACAAATTTGTGGTAAAAAGTCAACTTTGACTATAATTGGTAATAAACTATTTTTTTAATAGTTTTTAAATTTTGATTGCCTTCTAGACAATTAGAATTTTTATTTGAATGAAAGTGTACAGTAGAAAAAAGTTGTATTTCAATCAATAGAATCTACATTTTTCGACTGTACACACACCTTGAAAAAAAATTTATGATAAAGCAAAAAAATAATTTGTTTTCATATTTTTTAATATTTTCTTCAATTTTAAAAATATAAAGATGGTTCTAAATAAACAAAAATATTTGAAATGCTTTATTTTTGTAGATCTACAACTTTCTTGTCGACACCTATAATTTGTAAGTCTATGTATTTCTGATATATTGCCAAAAAACTAATTGCAACCTGGAAATTATTATATTTTTGACGATAAGGGCATGAAAATACCTGTTTTGGATTCTACATATTAATTGGTCTACTTTTATTTTTTTTAAGATCTAACTTTTCATAGAATTCTATAATCTTGGGGCTGGTAACATTTTTCCCATCGATGAAATTTTCCAGATTTAAAACTATCAGAGTGTGGTATGAAAATGAAGCTACAAACCAAATTCGTGCCTACTCGAATACGTAAATTTTTCGAGATAGTCGATTTACATGTCTTCATAAGTGGTGGTTACACAATTTTTAAATAATAGGAATTTTCTATAAAATATAACGTACTTCTGTGAAGCAATCGTGCCTAAAATTAACACATTGTAAAAAAATACTTAAATGTTACGTTTTTGTTAAACTAATACAATCTCGCACAACTTTTTGTACTCTTTATAAACCAAAAGGTAAATTTACGATCTCAAAGAATGCATCTGTTGTATGCTGTTGATCTAGTTCATTGAGAATTTCAATCACATCTATAAGCCTGTGTTTCAACACAATTATATCTAAAAAATTATTTTTCATTTATTAACGCCAAGTAATTTTATTTATCCACAACAATACTTGGGACTTCCTTTCTGAGGGGGCTAGTTTTAAAAAGCTGACAAAATAAGTATTACGGTATCTATTGTGGTCAAACGAACAAATTTAGTTTTTTTCTATTGACTTTTATTAATACAATTTTTAACTACATGCTTTGTGGAAGCATTATACGTGGGAAAAATGTTTCTAAAACATGTTTGATACATTTTCTTCAAGAGAAAAAGAAAGGTTTGGTTTGATTTTAGTTTATTTTAAATAAAGTTAGGTATTCATAATACTTGAATGAGAATCTGCCAATCCAATAACAGCGAGTATTCATTTACGTTATCCGAAAACATTACCAGTATCAACTATTTTTCAGAAAAAGTTTAATTTGCCTATAGTAAAAAGTATAAGAAAAGGTATATTTATAATAAATGGTTGCAACAAATATGGGTGTTAAAAAATTTTCTATAGCTTAAAAATAAGTATAGGTTTAAATTTATGTATAAATAGTAAAACATTTAAAAATAACAGTAAATAAAAAAGGAAATTTTATCTTAACTGGCAATATGGTTTTTAAATTGCGTCTCATAAGATGGCACTGGCCATAAATCAAATATTGATGTACCAATAAATTTTATACAGTTTACACTGCATTTATATTATTTGTTGCCAAAGAGGATCAATTTTTTCAATCTTATTGACATATCAATTAAATATATTAAATGCAACCTCTCATAAATATAGAAAAGATAAATTCTTTTGTGGTATAGAGGCTCGCTGTGATGAACAAGGATCAGTCGAAGTCTTTCGAAGTAAACACCGATCATTTTTCAACAGCTCTGTCGATGTCCACGGAAGAAGAAGAGGATGGGAGAGGTGACAATTTTATGACCTTGTACTCTTCAGAAGAGTCATTTTTGGCCATTTCATCGTCTGATCAATTATCAACCTTACAATTGACTAACACTAATGAAAACGACCCACGGCTAACCACTAAAGGTATTTTAAAAAATTCTTGAGGTAGAAATCATATGAAAAAATGCGTTTTTAAATTTATTATTTTGCATTGAACATAAAAAACGTGTTTTGATGTACTTTACTATGAAGCTATTTATTAATTTAAAAATCTGTTATTTTTAAAAAGTAACTGTACATAAGTAAATTCTCAGAATCCTAATGTTTGCATGATTTTCATAATTCAACTTTCAAGCCAATTTTTTTTTTTTTAATTTTTCTTACTAAAGCATGGAACTTAATTTTACCATTAAATTTGATTATAA
>NW_019379529.1:713276-737319 GCF_000648655.2 Copidosoma floridanum | reverse complement strand
CCATCTAATTTGTTTGCAATAAATAATAACGATTAATAAAGTCTAATTTGGAGACTACAATAATGTTTATTGTCTCAATATATATTACTTTTTTTTTTTAATACCGAAACTTGATTAGTTATGGACAGAAAATTAATTTGAAATTTTGAAATAATTTGTTGGTTCTATAAAAAATTATTCTAAATTTAATAAACAATTAATGAAAAAAAGTTCCCCGTTACAATTTTTTGATTCGACATGTACCAAAAACATTTGCCAAATTTGTTCATTAATACGAATTCTTTTCATTTTGAAGGAATTATAACACAAATAAACCACTGCAGTAGCATACGGGAACTGTCACTTTCCTACTCGTTTCTCAACGACGAGCTGTTAAAAGCCCTCAGCGGCAACGACACACTCCATTTGGAAATTTTGAGAGTCGAGGCTTTTCCGGAGGCTAAATCAACAGCCAAAATCAGCAACGAAACCTGGTGCACGTTCACTAATCGGTTTCCCGGCATAAATCTTATATTGTAAGTGCGCATGTTCATCTCAAATATTTTACTAACAACCTGTAAAAAGCTAAACAGTTGATAATTGATAAAGGGATAAGGTACCAACGCAAAATATTATTGACGCTTAAAATATATACTTGTGCTACTTGGTAAAATGAGTCGTATACAATAGTATTACAAATATTTTAAAAAATTCAATTTTCCATGCAATTGGTCGTCAATTATAATTAAAATTAAATAAGTAATTGTTAAAACTGAATGATAATTTTTATCCTCAGTCACCCACCTAAAACCATACTTGTTGAAAAAAAAAAAAAAAAAAAAAATGCTCACAGATTGACATACATGACGGAGGAGGAAGATTACGAAGATCTACTTTCGGTGCACGTGCCGTTCACCCATTTGTACTTCAGCGAGTGCGTGCCATCCTCAGCTGTGGCACGAGTTGGTACCAGCTGTCCTAGACTCGTGGAACTCGTAGTGAGTGCCTACGGACCCGACACCATCGACGAGGTACTCATCGGCGCGGCCCATGGCTGTCCTAAGCTCAGCGCCGTTGGACTTGGTGACTGCGAGATCACGTAACAAAACATATTCTCAATTACTAACGTTTTTTTACAAGTTTTTTCCAAGTGCTTCTCAGGAAAGTGAAAGGTTTGTTGGTTTGAGATTGAGAGGACGAGCTAGCAATGATGAAGAATATAGAAATAGATTGCAAATACTGTGCATCTATATTTCTATCTACTTTATGTGTCCTTGTCTGCATCACTTTCTGACACAGTCTTGAATACAAATAATACTAATATTAATATACCAAAATGGATTGATTCCTGACTTTTAATTCAATTGAATCTTAAATTCAGATTTTATGTAATTTGTTGAATGTAATGTTATTTTAATTCGATTACTATTATGCTTTTTGTTAAGCTTCTGTACTATTTTTATTCCGTTTTACAATAATTTCGATTGCATTTGTAATTCATTCATTTTATTATTTTTTAATAATTCCCTTCATTTTCCTCAACAATTATTATATAATTTTCCCGAATGACGATTACTAGAAAGTCATTTTAATACTTTTTTAAATCAATTTTCGTCATATTAAAAAAAAAAAAGAAAAAAAAAAAAAATTGGCGTCAATAAAACATGTGCAAATTAGTTCGGAATAACTGGAATTTTTTACGAGATCCATCTCATAGTCAGAATAGCTAAATTAAAACGATATATTAGCAAATTGTAAATTTTGAAAAATGAAATAATTTGTAAACATGGTTTATTGCACTGTACAAAACCATATCGTAGATAAAAATTATCTTAAAAAAATGTATATAATCTTATTATGGTTCTTACAAACACAAATGTTAAAATAATTTTACAACATGAATATAGCAGCTTATTTCTCTATTTTATATTACTCTGATAGGCCAAGTTCTTTTTTTTATTAATGAAAAACATTTTTTTTAACAACTTTTAATTTGAAAAGTATCTAAAATGATTTAATAAATTATGGCTTAACATTTTTTATATTATNCATTTACAAACTTTTTTGTTTCTTTTTTTTCGTCAAACTAACAGAAGTGTTTTAATTACTAGTGGGTTGTTGCGAACAATGAAGTGCTCAGTCTTGTGCTACAGTGGCTGGTTACATTTCCCCCATCTTTTTGTATTTTTTAAGACTAATCCCTGTCATCCTGTATAAGTCCCTGTGTTTCTGAGCTCTGTATGTGCATGCTAACGAAAATTTTCTTTTATGGCACAGTCGTAAAGAAAATGTTATCATCCTCACAATAATAAAATTATGCGTTTCAGCGCTTGATATTGTAAAAAGTAATTTATGGATTTCAAGTACTTAAAAGTCTTTTCATGGAAGGTGAAAGCTGCCACTTTTCGAAACTCCGCTTTAAGCCAGCTCAGTTAAACTTTCCTGGAGGCTCATATTTGCTGATTGTATTATTTAAAGCAAACAAACAAGCATACGTTAGAGCTAAAAATTAGTGGTATTTATCCGCATCTTAATTTATTATTCAGAGAATGAATTTAACTGCCAACAACTTTTATGAACATCGTGCAAGTTTATAGCTTGGCCACTATGCTCCGGAAATAATAATTTACGAAGTTATCCAATAGAAAATCAAAACACGTCAGTAAATTGAAAGTTAATCAACAATCATCCCCAATTTATTGTTACCTTGCGGCTTAAACAATAAAAATGTAAACTTATACTTGCATGTTCGTAAAAAATTTTAGTTTTTTAACAAAAAAAAAGGAAGGAAAGAAGGATTGTATAGAAATATTGAGAGTAAAGTTCAAAATTAAAGAAAACAATAAGAGTATATTTTACTAATATTCTAAAATCGAGTGGCATTTTTTTGGGCTCTAAAAGGAGGTCCTCGTAACTCGAAAAGCCCATATTATCTGAATTCAAATTTGAAAACTAGAGCACTCAGAAATTCTCAGAAAAAAGGTTATGGATAATTTGAGTTACGAAATCGAATAATTTAATTTTAAAATATATTTTCATTTTTTTGGTATCACTTACAGTAGTTACAGACTTGTGATTTTTTAAAAAATGTAAATAGTTTTTGCGCAAAAAAAGTGGCAAAAATACGCATATATGTATGTTTAGCTATTTGTATACTCAGTTAGCAACAAAGACAATTTTCAATTTTGTAAAATTATTGAATTTTATTACTAAAAAATTTTTTTTTACCAAAAGTATACACGTTACAAAAAAAAAAAAAAAAAGACAACAACCTTCATTTGTTAAAAATGACGCCAACAGCTGAAGACAAACTACTATTATACGTCAAATGAATTTATTATATAACCGAAAACTACCTTTAATAT
This sequence comes from Copidosoma floridanum, assembly GCF_000648655.2. The sequence continues at coordinate 733,975 of NW_019379529.1, read as the reverse complement.
TACTTCCCAGTGAAATTGTGAAACAAGTAGATCATCCGCATCAATACATGGTTCGTTACACGAAAACTTCAAAACGGACAAAATGTACTGCGTTAGCGTAAGAAGAAATTTAATTTCAAACTGTCATCTGTCACAACTAAAAAAAAATCAACTTTTCGTAGTGCACGAGAAGCTATGATAAGCTAATAATAACTTAATTGGTGAGAAATTGTAGCTAACTTAATAGCGATGCTGAATTACCATTACAGTATATATAGGCTTCAGAGTTCTGATTTTATTAAGAATTTTCTGAATTTTAATAAAAAGTCATGAAAATGACGATCGAACGAAGCTCAAAAGTTTTCAACGCATTTCAACACCCATGTACTTGGCTGAATGAAAAAAAAATTGTAAAAAAGTTACTTATATGCATCTAATTTACAGGAAATCCCATATCACGTATCGAAATACTGCTTTATTCGTAAGATAATCCATGTACCTATATGTGTACGGTTCATTTCATAGCGATGTCCCATATAGCCTCTATGTTTAAAAACGACAAATTAAATTAAAGTCAGAACCTTTTTTTCATTTTTCCTACGTTTATTTTCGAGATTGAGTCGAAATAATTTTTTAGCGTTACACGCAAAAAAACAAGCTAAAATGCCATTTTCCAATTTTGGACGTTTACTGTGCCACCAGGTACGAAATTTGAAAATTATATTTTGAACCTTCTACTGTGCTATGTGAAATAATTTGATCAATAAATTTTTTTTGATGGGCTGCAAATAAGTAAGCTTCAAATAATAAAAAAAAAAAAAAAAAAAACTGATAGATTTAATTTTATTTTCTCGTAATTTATGAAAATAGAAAAAAAAATTTTTAAATAGGTGGTTAACCCAATTAAGAAGCCAGTCAACTTTCGACACATTCAAGTTTAACGCAACAAATTATTTTATTTTGTGAAGTTAAAAAAATTCTGGGACACTTAGAATAGATCGTTTTGTATTCTAAATTGGACAAAGACTCCATCTTATGAGAACAGATTCTCCAAACTAATTTTCGTTGAAATTTTCAAAAAATTCCTCTTAAAAGCTTCAAAATGGCAAAATTAGTACCATTACAAGTCTGTCACTACCGTAACAGTTTTTTAGTTTCTGAAAATTTGCACTTAACACATAGGTAGTTTTTCGACAAGTTTCCAACTTATTTGGACGGCATATGTCTAGGGAAACATTATACAAAAAAATTCCAAACTCTACATTCAGGAAATTTTATTTTATACACCAAAATAACAGTTTTTGTAGATATGAAACGAAATCAATGTAAAGGCTTATTTTAATTAAGTACCGACTTGTAGTTTTATTTTATTGCTTGAAGTATTTTTGCGGTTGTAACTTAATAAGGAGTAACAATAATTATTGTAAAAAAATTGTTTAAGGATCAATAAATCTCTAAATAAAATCTAAAAAAAGTATAAATACGAGTTGTCATTCATAAATAAAAACAATTTTTCTGACTTTATACCAAAAAATATAAATTTTATTATTTTGTTTTATCACCTCTTCGAAATGCATGTAACATACTTTTTTGTATATAAAATAAAATTATGTCACTAAATAATTGTTATCAATCAACCATTGCACTACCTAGGTAGATATGTATAATAAATGTACAATTTTTTTTGTCAATAGAGTAATAATAGTTATCTTATACATTAGAACAATGTATGTATAGAGCATTTATCTATTTAAATATACAACTTTTCGTACCCAATAATATACCATTGAACTCACCCAGCATCTCTATGATCTTTATCAGCAACGTTTTAACAATCATTAGTTGGCTTTCTATATTTAAAAATTACTTTGCGCTTATTACATTTACAAACTTTTTTGTTTCTTTTTTTTCGTCAAACTAACAGAAGTGTTTTAATTACTAGTGGGTTGTTGCGAACAATGAAGTGCTCAGTCTTGTGCTACAGTGGCTGGTTACATTTCCCCCATCTTTTTGTATTTTTTAAGACTAATCCCTGTCATCCTGTATAAGTCCCTGTGTTTCTGAGCTCTGTATGTGCATGCTAACGAAAATTTTCTTTTATGGCACAGTCGTAAAGAAAATGTTATCATCCTCACAATAATAAAATTATGCGTTTCAGCGCTTGATATTGTAAAAAGTAATTTATGGATTTCAAGTACTTAAAAGTCTTTTCATGGAAGGTGAAAGCTGCCACTTTTCGAAACTCCGCTTTAAGCCAGCTCAGTTAAACTTTCCTGGAGGCTCATATTTGCTGATTGTATTATTTAAAGCAAACAAACAAGCATACGTTAGAGCTAAAAATTAGTGGTATTTATCCGCATCTTAATTTATTATTCAGAGAATGAATTTAACTGCCAACAACTTTTATGAACATCGTGCAAGTTTATAGCTTGGCCACTATGCTCCGGAAATAATAATTTACGAAGTTATCCAATAGAAAATCAAAACACGTCAGTAAATTAAATAAAAGTCATAATCTAAATAAATATAATAAATGTAAATGGAGATCTAAAACATGAAATTTCGTTATAATTAACATGAATAAAATTTTAAGTAATTTTTCCCTTAAAAAATCATCGCAATAGCGATGCAATGATTACAGTTTTTCCTCGATGTTCTCATTTACATATGATTTAAATTTTATTGTCAGAAACTTAAACGTTGTTAACTTTAATGTCATATCTCACATATTTACAGGTTTAAAGTATCACGTTGAATTTAGAATATTAGTTTCAAATATAACAGCAAGCAAAATTTCAAATTCACTTGAAAATATTGTGTGCAATTAGAAAAATCATTATACTTCTAACGATTGTATAAATTAATATTCCACACCTTTCCTACATCGTTACACTCTTTGTACAGATAAAAGTGCTTCTGCTCCTGAGGCAAGAAAAAAATGTATCAAATCGCATAAGGATAAATTTGCGACCAGAAGCTTTTACATGCGTTCTTGAGGATTGCATTACTTCTAATGCTTCAACAAGCAAATAGGATAACTTTTTATCCTTACAACTATCTAGAATCCATGATTTACACCCAAGGCAGTAAAAACTATTTTTGACATAATTGTTGCCTCTCGTGCAAAAATGACTGGCAATCTTGATCTGCAATCTTAACTTCAAGTCGTCGAATTCATTTCTTTTTGAAAGTTTGTTATGTCACACCTTTCGTTACTCATAGATCTTAGAAGTAACCACAGTAGAAAATTTATTTTGAGAACAAAATGTGTTCCCACAGATTATTCCATATAAATTTATTTGCACATATTTACAGCCAATGCAATCAATCTGGCATATCTATGGATATTATTGGCTCAACAGGCTTTGTTGAATCATTCTTCTTGAGGTTCTTTCCATTCTTCTCAAAAACAATGGATTCTGGTTGATCTTGAGCGCTTCTAGGTTGATACGAAATGTTCCCATATTCTTGTAAAATAGGGCACAGCCCTAAAAGAAAATGACAGAAATCTTTTCTGATTCCAAACCACCCTAAGTAAATAATGTGTAATAAATGTTACATGGTAGAATACTTAAAGCATGAAAAAAAGAAAGATTTTTTTCAAATTTACTTACATCTATTTCCTCCCTTAGCTCCAAAAGACATGCAAATAAGTGTGACGTGTGACAGTAATAGTGGTATCGCTATTGTCGTATACCTAACATTAAGGTCACCATCTAATTTGTTTGCTAGCATCACCTTTGAAAAACATTTGTCATCAGAATTAGTTTATTTTGAAAATAATTGCATTAAAGTTTTGAATAAAAAATGCATTGTTAATCTTACTTGAAATACTAATACTGGAACAACTAAAAACGTGTATGCTAAGGCCGAATTTAATGAGGTTCTCCTCTGTCTAGCATTGATTTGTGGTGTCCTCAATAAAACAGCAGCAAATACTATGGCATATAAGACTGCGACAAGGGACAAACACAAAAGAGCCCAAAGTGGAACAAACACCACTTCCCAACTCCATGAAACAAACTTATCTAATTTGAGGGCAAGAAAGATGAACTGCAAAACGTTGACTGCACAAAACAATTCAAGTTCGAATGACCTGTCATGTTTCACAGCCCAGATACATACCTAAAATGAATAATTCCAATGATTATCTTGCCTATAAATATAAGTATTTTCAGGAGACATTAATTTTTGTAATCTTTAGCTAATTCATCAATTAATGAGATTCATAACCATATTAACGAAAAAAGTACTCACTGCTATTGACACAATGGAGATAAAAATTAAAGGTATGAACACTAAAATCCACAAATGTCTCTTGGATTCCAATTGATCGCACACAAGCAATTCAAACATCAGTAAAATTAAGTGTAATGCAAGTGTAATAAGCATTGCTTTGTAGTGAACATATGCATCCCCTTCTAATCGAGAATGTGGATGCCTCCACCATATGTAACTGCCGACAGTAGCACCCAATATCACCATACTTTTCCAAAACCATAATGGGGTAAACACTGCCCAGTAGCTCCATTCTATGTAATTTTCAAGTCGAAGTGAAAACAAAACAGTAAACACCATCAAACATGAATAAACCAGGAACTTGCTAAAAAAATGTGAGAAATTTAATTTGTAAGTTACATTGTATTGTATGTGTACAAGAACAAACTATACTGTTTAATCAAACATGCTGTAAAAGGCATAAGGCATTTTCTATAAAACTTTTGTCGTGACTCGCGGACTCACGTATACGCGTCGTACTGTTCTCTCTCTCTACGTTTAAAAGAAACAAAAAAAAAAAAAAAACACCAGCGGGACGCAGGAGGGCGATTAAAACGAGCGAGCAAACGGACACGAGTTTGTAAAGGGGAAAAGAGGTGGCCTCGCGTTCGGGGAGTTTGGTTTGATCCCTGAGTTAACGAAGGTCCGACTCCCTATCGCGACTTGAAAAACAACGAGGGGGAGACAAAGGGGACGCAGCCCCTAAGCGGTGGCTAGTGGACGATTTGGCCGGGGCTCTGGAAACATTTAATCGATACCTACCGATTTTTTAGGGGGTCGACCATGAGTTTTTGGAAAATTTTATCGGTCAGGATACTTAAAAAAGTGGTTTGGATGGATGTTTTTGTGAGTTTGAATTGCTTGGGCGCGCATAAATAGACGCACAAAGTTTTTTTTCTCTACTCCTTTTCAGTGGTTGTCTACTGAATTTTTTCATGTTAAAGTATGATATAGCTGTTCAGCAAAAAAAAGTTTTCAAAACACGGAGTTTTCTTGAATTACCGATACATTGATACCACTACCTTCGCATGGGGTAAAAGAGATCGCTTTAATAAAAGTGCAACACTCAAATTACCAAACTGTACGTACATAATATACCAAAGAGCTGCTCTTCTGGTTTTTTTTTATTTATTTATTTTTTTTTTTTTTCATAAGTCTACTTGAGGGAAAAAGAAAAAAAGACAACAAACGGTCCGAGCGGCAAAAAAGTTAAGTTTGAATTATTACGCGCCCTAAAATTTTTGCCTACGCGTGCAGGTATTTGTTTATATGTTAATTCCCACGTACGTATATCACATGTGCGTTAGAAACGAGTAATTTAAGGTCGTGGATATTCTTTATGGCCTCCATCCCGCAAAGTATACGAGAGCATTAAGGATTATTATAGTCCTTTTTTTTTTTTTTTTGTATTTTGCGTACGAATATAAAACTTGAGTGCAACAATAGCGGCGTGAATCATGATTAAAAAGTAATGTCGCGTATAACATTTCATTACCACGCGTAGGTGAATGGGGGAGGGAGAAAGGGTGCAATTAGCGCAATTTTACGAGCGTAAACTTATCATCGCACGAATAAAATTCTGGGGCAGAGTATACATCCAGGACATGGTCGGACGAGTACGCTGTAATGGCAAAAGCGTTTATTAGCCCGTGTTTGTACTTTTTTTTTTTTTTTTTTCAAACGAAATGGGGGTACAGGATCAGGGAAATGCTTTTGTTGCTTTCCTTTCTTTTAGCAGATAAAAATTGGCGTTTGCATAAACTTCAGTGCGATATGAAGAAGATTTTTGTAAACATGTGTATTGACGGTTTCTAAAAATAACCCGACAGTATGGAGTTTTTTTTCGCATCAACTTTCTTTACACAACAATATAAGTAGATAAAAAAGTTTCTCTTTGGCGCATTTTGCATTTCCATGACGCGCTTTTACTGTGCACAGAGCACACTAAGAACAAGCACCTATGCTGTTCCAGTTTGAATTGTCTATAGCGCTTGTGTCGCATCGGTACTCGGGAAAAAACCAAAGACGAAAAATGCGTGGCGTTGACATCTAAAATTCTGTCTAAATGATTTCAAAATCAACATTGAAGTGATTAAAAAATACACGTTGAAATCATAATCTTTATTAAAATTCAGAGCCTCGACAGTAGGTACATCCATCGTCGCACCTAACGTAACCGCACGCATAAAATAAAAGAGTGGGAAAGAATGGCATTCCGGTATTTGCAGAGTCCACTCGCTCGGTTCTCTCTCGGCAAAGTTGTACTACATCGTAGATACTAAGTAGGTATACACGCAACGCTCCCTCATTCACTCAGGAGAGGAGAACGCGTGCCGCGCTGCCGCGTCAATGACGTCGTGGCTTCCCTCCCCCTTTGCTCCACATCTTTCCACGTGTATACCAGTCGGTGGTTCCTGTGGTCGCAGTCAATGAAAAAGAGGAGCGAAAGCTCAACGCACCAGCGGCGGTCGGAGGTCGTGTGCGCCTTTCCCCTCCTCTCAATTCCCTCCACTTTATTTCGTATACGTGCAAAAGTACATATATATGCTGCACGTGGACGCGGGTATTGCGTAATTCTCTCTCTCGAGTCTCGTAAACACGCATGTAATCGCGTGGGGGGATAAACAGCGGGTTACAGTGACGAGGCGTATATATATAGTTGAAGGAGCGAATGAGAACTTTATGTCATCAGTGGGCACTTGGTGGTCATAAATATGGACATTCTTGTAACGGGGGATCTATAATTTTTTCAATTTACTGGAAAACAAAAGGTCTGAAGAAAAATCACCATACGACGTACAAATATTGTATTATTTCTTTTAAAACGACTCGAGCAAAAGAGTATTTTCCCGGCTCGTAGCTGAGCACACATGTCACATGTCCACCGCGTTCGCCCAACTCCGCAGTCCTGTGTACACAGAGCTCCTGAAAAAAAAAAAAAAAAAAAAAAGTCCCCCAAAATTTAGAGCCCCTCGTACAGACGTACAAAAATACAAAGCGCCCACCCAAGCTGAGCGCATATTAATCTGCTCAACAATATATAAGACCCCCCTGTCGCACGCGAAACTAAATCTCCCCCTTCCAAAGTATATAGATTCGTCCTTCCGCTCGGCTAGATCATCATCGTCATCTCGTGCGTATTCTCTCTAGTTGACAATAAAAAAAAAAAAAAAAAAAATTACTTACTTTCCGAGTACCAATCGCAGTATTCGATTGAAAAACCATGTTTTACTCGTCGTAAATCTCAATTAAAGTGTGTATAGTCATCCCACGCTATGAGCTGGTGGCTTCTATGCTTCACNACATAATAGTTTACATTAAAAATAGGAATTTTTTTTAGTCACACATCGCTTTAGTGATAAATTTTCCCTAGTACAGTGATAATTACGAAACAATAGTAGTCTCTGCAACAAAGACTACAGGATTTATCCTCCTTTTTTTTTTCTTTTGTTTTTTTTTTTTTTTATCAAACCAACAAATTTTGTAATAAATGCCTTATAGATAACCGTTATATGGTGAAATATTACAATATTGCCATTACTATAAAGAATGTCCATTGACAATTTACAACTAAACAAGTGTGCAACAAATGCAGTTACTTTTACATCCTAAGTGATGCCTACACTTAAAGAAAGTACGTTGCCTATCGCTCAAAACACAGTGATTATAGAGGGGAAAAAAAAACACTTTAATGTGAGTCACACCTTTCTCAATATGAAATTTTTTTGTTGACTTTCATTTCACAATCCTTAAATACTCGCGACACACACTTGATAAAGACATAGTAGTAGTAATACTGGTGAATAATATGGCTCTGTAAACGCATTTGTTTCTTTTTTTTTGCTTTTGTCATCATAGAGCGTTTAGCAGCGCGGAAAAGAGGTACGTAATCGTCATTACAATGTTATCAGTACAATTATACCTATATAAAAAATCCCAAAAGCGACTTTTTAAAAAACATTTATTGAATTTTCATTTACTTTTTAACTGTCACTAAATGTCGAGAAATTAATCGACTGCGTCGACGTCTACATGATAATTATATACGGATGCCCGGCATGGGTGACTTTGTTGCCCTACGTATAAAAATCGTTTTAGCGTCAAGTGACTAACAATCAAGTTGGTACTACCTACTATGAAGATAGTTTATTGCGATATTTTTTAAAGAGATTCCAAAGCTACGTTATTACTATTGATTACTATAGTATGCTATACTTCCTAGTCACAGTATGCAATTGCGATACAACTGTTTACTTGCAGTGTGATTACGTAGAAATATTTCGTAGATCATACAATAGATCTGATTATACTCTTTGCTCAAACCTCATGCACACGCACGTAATAATAATAAATAGTAATAATCATTAAGCGTACAAGAAAATGTCCAACTTGTATTGCAAGCTAATAATTGAATTATGATTATACGTTACATTTTATCATAATCTCCGTCATACTACGCTGTAAAAACTTAAATTACCGAGATAATTGATACATTTTTCTACTTTTCAAATGCGCTAATGCTAATATCAAATTTCGAGTGTAAAATTTTTCCAAAGCTTGATTGTTTATAAAATTTTTAAACGCTCAAGTGATTTATACTCGAAATAACGACTGTTACTTTTTATTTTTGTTATTTTTTTTTAGCTCAGCAACATTGTAAATGTCAATTGAATTGCTTATACCGTGTACATCAGATGTGTTATCACCCACAGGCATGTATGTATTTTCGAATAGTTTTAGAATCCCTTTAAAAATTGTTCCATTGCCAAATGTCTACGTTTACTTGTATGCCTGAAAATTTTAATTTGTTTTTTCCATTAATTTTTATTTGATTACTTTGCAAAACAGATCGCGATCTCGTCTGCCAGCAGCGAAGTCTAAGAGGTTTTTCTTAAAGCTTGTGCAGCTTTAACGACCAAAGAGCTTATTATTACAATTAGATTTTTATTGATTATTATTATTATTGTTATTATTCGTAATTCGATTTTTTTATACTTTGTTTTCTCGTTTTTTTTTTTCTTCTTACAGCGAAAAAAATAGAAAAAAAGTCATCTTGTTTGTCCTAAAAACTAAAGTCGACTTGGCGCCACACGTGTTTGTGAAAAAAAGCGGTCAATATTACTTATTTACGTTTGTAACATTAACATAAAAATACGCCATTGAAATTATCGAGTCGATAAACCAAAGTACGTCAAATAGGTTTTCAGTTCGTGTTTTGTTATCATGCAAATATCTCAGTTTGACATTAGATTCAGTCTGAATAGTCACCCTCATAAGGCTTACAAATTTTTTTTCATCAGTTTATTTGCAATTTTCAAGTGAAAGTTATGTTTCGAAAGTTCAATAAACACAAAAATCAAATTGTATACCAACTCTTGACACCAGATAACAAAAAAATAGTCAATTCGTCAAAAGACTGCATTCATACTGCAACAGTGTCCGTGACAACCCACCGTTTCATCACCACCCCAGACCTTTGCACTCCCTCCAATAATAATCGAATGACCCTTTTTGGTAATTTTCTAAAAATTTATTCCACATGGCCATCACATAACGCATTACTTTTGATCAAATTCTCACCACAAAGGTGTTATCACTACTTCGATGCGAAGCGTTTTTCTATCACTCGTGCTTCTAATCTTTAAATTTTTTTGCGTCGTCTTACACATATGTACAAACAACGTATAATAACTCACGATACAGATACGAACATATTGTATTATATTCCTCATTTGGGTAAAAAAAACAAATCGGTTTCCTTATTAGTATCCTACAGGTAAAACTGCCCACGCGTGTATTTCTTTCTGCTACTCGTTCTGCATTGGGAATGCAGTTTATCAATCGCGAGGAAACAAAGGTTCCTGTGATTGTTATCACATTTCAATTTTTCAGCAAAGTACAACTGAAAACGCAAATTTTCACTCTTATATTCCGGCAAAGCTGCAAATTAAATTTTCCATACGACGTTTGTTTTCAACAATTACAAAAAAAAAAAAATCAAACATTTTTAATATCTGACTCAGAGACGACTTATCACGCAATACGTAAAACTTACTTTGCAGAGCGACTTTTAAAGCGAGGGGCCAGCGAGAATAATGAGTGCAACGAGACCTCCGTGGGGTCTATCAGTCTTAATTAATGGATTTAAAACAAAGTTGCGTATACAACGTATACAATAGTCTTTCGTCATGATGAAAAAAAAAAAAAAAAAAAAGATTAAAATTAATATTATAAGGTAGCAAAAAGCAGGGGAATAACACGCGAATAGGCAGTCAACCTTGCACGCTGCTGTCACGGCCGCAACATTGTACGCTTGGGCGAATCCTCGTTGTATGTACACCTACGGAACGACTCCGGACGTCAAAGCAAACATTGGAGAAAAGATCCTCCGCTTTGCAGACTCCTTTTTACGCATGTCACGGCTCAACTCGTTAAGCCGCTAAGATTATAGACAACCTTAGGAGAAATAAATACTTTGGAACAGACTAATTACAAACATACATTTGTAATAACAAAAGTAACTAGTGCTAACTAAAACGTAACATTAGCCCTTTTCTTTTAATTAGGATTTTTTATTTTCTCTACCACCTAAACTTTTTTTGCGAAATAAGAGAATGGTATTTTTTTCTAAATACATATTTAAACGTATGTAATCGTAGATAAATCTAAATGCTAGCATCTTAAAAAAAAGTTTAAGAATAAACGCGTGTAACTAGTGGTGGCATTACTTTAAACTATGAGATAGTAAAGCTTCCTATTTGTGAGGTGATACCCTAAAAATTTGTAAAACCCAAAATGCAGTCACTCCAAAATTATTGTCAGTTGATTTTAATCAATGGTCATGTGAATATTAAATTAAAAATTTCGTCCCTTCACTGGAATTTAATGTAGTATTAAATAACTCTTTTTCGTTTACTATAGTGTCTTTTCAAACAAAAAATATGTTATGGGTAATTTGGTCGTACACTGATAAAACTTAAATAATAGTTTGAATGAGAAATTAAATAAAATTAACCGGTACTTGTAATTATATTTTTAAATACAAGAGACACGCAGAATAAAACTTTAGAGAATTTTCACATCCTATAGCCTACATGAACACTTGAGGTTCAATTTCTTATAGCAACAGACCGAAACGTCTGCTACACTTAGAGAGCAGTCATTCTTTTGAACGAAAAAGAATGAGTGGAAAAACCTAGCTAAGCGGAACATAGCTAGACGTAAGAGGGCTAGGTAGTAACGAGGGTGCCCGCGGCGAGGTCGAGCTTGACGTCCGCGCGCAAGAAGGAAAAGTAGAAGATGAAGAAGAAGCTCGAGCTGAGTATCACGTAACGGCAACGAGTAGGAGCTGCTTTGGCGTCGGTCTTACGAACAATTGCGGTGGCAGCGGCAACAGCCGAGGAAACAATGGCAATAACGTGCATAATGATGATAAGGACAATAATAGTAATAATAACGCGCTCGCATCGAAGAGCTGACGATGAAAGGTCAAGCAACGCCTCCTCCAGGGGGGTGGATCGGGGGGTGGAGGCGAACCGACTGGTTACGGGCGGCAGTGCCCCCGGGGCTTGCGGCCCATCTCGTTGCCGTCCTCGTCGTCGTTACCGCCACGTTTTACCTCTGTAAAGCGCTCGCCTTTCACTGAGACTATCTTGTTGTCCAGGTAGCGCACCAGCTTCTTCGGCTCGGTCTTTGGCGCGACCGGTCGGTGCTCGCGTGAGTCGTCGTCGCGATCCACGTAACTGTAGCGATTGATTATACGTGCCTTGAGCTCCTCGTCGTTGACACGCTGTTTCCGCTGGCCGTTGGGCTGTTGACATTAAAAATCATTGTACGGTAATCGGCTGGGTAATTTTACAGTGTGCGTCGATAAAGGCTGAGCCGTTTGGATACTTACGGTGAGAAACGTGAGATTGCTGACGATACTTTGCCCGGCTTCTTGTCTGTGCAGGGCGAGCTGAGCTGCTTTTGCTATGTCACCTCCGGCAACGGCGAGGCAATGGCGAGCTTCTGCGGAGCTCGCTCCGGGAAACATTTCTTGCAGCAGTGCTACTTGGTCCCAGGAAGATTCCTGTATCGAGTTTACAATTGACCATATCAATGCACATGATCTTTTATATTTCAAAATATAAGAACGTGTTTATTCGCAAGGGTTAAAGCGTTAACAAGTGTAAGCATTCAGAACGACTTACTTCAGCCAAGTATTCACCACTAGAATCACTGCCAGCATCACTGGTTTCCGACAAGTGATGGACTCTAGTGGCTCGTTGAGGTTCAGGTAGTAACGCAGCTAGACTGATGCAACTCAACGGATCCGAGGATTGGGCATTGTCATTTCTTCCTTTGTTGTCCTCTCGAAGTTGACTTTCAATATCAAAGAGCCATTTGGTTACGGCTTCTTTTCCAATGGTTGAGAATTCAGGGAGACAGGCGGATACCATCTCACTTAATCCATCTACATCCAACTCATCTTCTACGGCACTTTCTTCCACCATGCTCACCACATATCCCAAAACAATGTCATCGATCAAGCTTCAAATAAACAAAAATGATAAATCGTTAATTTTTTTTACTATTTTGAATAGTTTTTTTATTGTTCCAAAACAGCATTCGAAATGGACAGAGTGAAATAGTATTGAACTATAAATTTAAAAGGCAAATTACTACGTATTTACTTAAATTTTTTGAAGCACAAACAAAGAGTTAAAAAATACATGATGTAATAAAAAATTTGTTTTCATGGTTAAGCAAAATTATTAAACCAAGTTAATTCATTTACTGTAAACAAATGTACAATTGAGAAATTACTTTAGTTGGGCAGCAGGTACTTGCTTCCTGACAAAGCTGAACAGAGACCTCTTCACCAACTCCTCTTTCTCACTCATTGTGCGATTCATCCTGTAAAAGAAAAACACCAAATTAATATGCACCTACAAGCAGGTAAGATAATTGACAGTGGTAACTACGCCAAGGGCTGTCACGTATTAATCCTTGATTAGTTATCAATAAACGCTGTCCAAATAAAGTCATGAACGGTTCTTGGTAGTAAAGTGATTCATTTTCAAAAAAAAATATAGAGGACAGATGGTTTAGGTGAGAGTGTGTGTCAAAACACAACAACAAAGCTCATCGTGGAGGTACTTTGCATCCCTGATATTTTACATCCAATACCAGACTCATGCTTTAACAAAGTTAACCAAGTGCTTGTATGTATGCATACAAACACAAAACTAAAAGAGAAAAAGGAGCTTACACTGAAAAAAAATTAATAAAACACCTCTACCTTTGCTTCACAACTTTTACGAATCATCGACTAAAGTTAGTTTTATTTGTATCTAATGTTTTCACTTCAAAGTTGAGTACCTGACTGGCAAGTAGATTGACGAATCCTGGCAGTGTATTCCCAAAAGTGGAGTATGCAAGTGCGAGAACTCTTACAATTAATACACCTATACAAAAAATATTACATCCTAGATTAACAACAGCAGCGAATCGACAAGCGACAGCGGCGGGGGCGAACGACCACCCCGACACGACCCCGAGGAAGCAACGCTCCCTCTCTTTTGAGTGTTCTCTATATCTTTCTTGGGTTGTTGCAGAGGCGATCGATTTGCGAGTGTTTCCGTCAACCCCCACAAGCGCGTTTGCGATGGGGCGTTAGATACGATATATACGTATATATTAAACAGGGCGCGAAGAACGAGACAGATGTATGTACTCGAAAGGGGGTGAGGAACAACCCCCTCGCGACCCAGGCATCAGATCGTCGTCCTCATAAAAAATAGAGATGCGAAGCGAGTACGAGCAAAGAGATGTGATGCATGATGCATGACACTGGTTGACCGTTGACACTCTGCTCTGCTGTTGTTTACTTGTTTATTTGTTGTGTTGTAAATATAGGGTTAGTTGTTTTGGTTTTGACAAGGAACCATCAAATGGTTCAATTTATTTGCTCGACCCTTTCATATAATAGATATATAAGTATAGTTGGGCATAAGTAAACTTAAGCCATGACAGACAGTAGGTAAGCCTCTTTGCCTCTGTATAAGAGCTGGTGTATGTACAAAAACGACCGTTAATCAGGATTTATATCCTAGAAAATCCCGTAATGAAAAGATAAAAAAAAAAAAAGCAACGAAAGCACGCAAAATAAATATTTTCAACAGCTCTAACCTGTCCGTCGCCGATAGGACGCTTAATTTTTGACTTTTTATTCTCCTGCAACGCTCATCTACGGCACTTTGTATTATATGGTACACATCATTGCAACAGCAGAGTTTCCGGATATCCGGATCTTCCGGGACACACACATTGCGGGGGCAGAGAAAACGCACGGGAGTCCCGATCCGACATTCAGGTTGCGGATGAAAAAGCAAATGCAAATGCAGGTCAACCGTTCAACGTCAACTCTGCGGTGCAAAATGACTAGGTATTTCATCAACAAAGCAGAACATAATATGGATTACAATCGGGTGTATATACATATGTAATATAATACAGATATACTTACACCGGTACAGTAAAAGAAACGATGAGTGATGTTTTTTTATCTTCACAGTGCATTTTCATGATACAAGAATCCGCGTCAGTATGTTCATCCAACATATTCGCCGTAAAGGAGCCAATTCATCCCATTTACTCACATAATTCAAATGCGTTCCGTGAAAAATCACCTTGATGTGTAATACTTGGAGCTCTTTTTTAAATAAAAGGTTCTCACATCTGACCTCATGAGAATATGGATAAGTACTCATAGCTTACAGCGCTATAAAAACTGTTACAAAAGTGCCATCACACATATCACGTCAGTTTTTTGCCAAATTAAGCCAAATCCAAAAAATCTTGATCAAATTGTAATCCAACCAAATTTTTGTTTCCAAACTACTTACGGCTAGATATTTTTGTCTTTGTGTATATTACAAGCCAATAAATTCCAGTTTATAAACTTTGAAAAAAAAGAATCGAAAAACCTAATTGCTGTTTTAATATGCACGATCTTGTCGCACACTTTTATAACAATTTTGACAATTGTTGACATTCGAAATTACCCGTACAGCATCCCCGATATCGACTTCGACAGCAACGATCGACAATCGATCAATAATCGTTTGTAACACCAAAATGGCGCCAACTTTCGACTTCGAGTCGTTCGACTCGGTTCCTCGCACGTGCTCGGCAGCCTCTTTCGTTGTAAGTGTCCACCATGGCTGTCGGTAAAAATAAAGGGCTGTCGAAAGGAAGTAAAAAGAGCCTCAGGAAAAAGGCGTAAGTGATCTAGATTGTTGTCCCCGCAATTTTTGATGTTTTATTTCGTTATATTTTGCAAATTCCAACTCTGCGAATTGGCGATGACTTTGATTTGGATGGATTCAACTTGAGCTGTCGGTATCGGCGCTCGACTTTGCTTGCCATACTTGGCTTGTTTTTGTGATTGTTTATGTGTACTTAATTTTAGTTTTAGTTTTTTTTTGTTCCATCAACCGATACTCTTTAAGTGACTATATTGTGTGATTTGTTTACATTTGTGAAATGTGCTGCTTGAAAAATGGTCAGTTATCATAACCTGTGTGGGCTTAGCTATTGGTTTATTTTTTTTATGTTAAATGCGAGAAGACGACGATTTGATGACTTGAAATTACTTTTGTTGGTCTTCAACTCGCGTAAATTACACGCACTCGCTTACCACATTACTGTTTCTGCTGTTGCTAGTAATGATACTTTGAGAAATGCCACATTTAATTTCTTAACTTAAAATCTATTATTTCTGAAAAAGGATTATAACGACGTAGGATCAAAAATGTTCTCAATTACATTATCTGCATTGTTGCAAAGTACATGTGTCAATCAGCTGATTTTTGCTTTGCAGTGTTGATCCTTTCACGCGCAAAGACTGGTACGATGTTAAAGCACCCTCGGTCTTCACTGTCCGGCAGGTCGGCAAAACTCTGGTCAACAGGACCCAGGGAACAAGTAAGTTGTTATTGCACACTTTGAATTCAGTGTTGAATAAACATTTGCAACTCCAGCTCCATAGCAGTGTTTTGATTAATTGCTGTGGCGTTTACAAGTTGCTAAAGTAAATTAAGTTTTTTAAATATGCCATTTGATTTTTTACAAGTGGCTTGATTAAAAACTTGACATATTTATTTATTGATAAATTTTTTAAAATTATTAATTTTTTATTGACAATTCTCCAATTACTTGTATAAAGTATAAGTAACATTTGGTATTGTTCACAGAAATCGCTTCGGAAGGTTTGAAGCATCGAGTATTTGAAGTTTCCTTGGCTGATCTCCAGGGTGATCAAGGTGCTGAAAGATCTTTCTGTAAATTCAAGCTCATCGCCGAGGATGTTCAAGGACGTAATGTCCTTACCAACTTCCATGGTATGGACCTCACAACAGACAAATTGAGATCCATGGTTAAAAAATGGCAGACCTTAATCGAAGCTGTAGTTGATGTCAAAACCACTGATGGTTACAGTTTAAGAGTATTCTGCATTGGTTTTACCCAAAAACAACCATTAAGCCAGCGAAAGACCTGCTACGCTCAACACTCTCAGGTTAGTTTTTTAAAAGATGATTGAACCCCATGTTTTATTCAGATCAAAAAACTTTAAAAGACGATTAGAACTTGCTCTATGATAAATTATACAATAAGTACTTTGAGAAAGTTGAATATTTGGGTATTAATGTATCCACGATTCATGATTCAAGCGCAAGATGACATTGGTCAAAATCCATATATTTTGTACTCCTGTTCTACTTGCGTAGATTAAATGCTTTCACTTACCACACTGCATGACAAACTATTCTTGCAGCGATATTGAGCATTGCGACACAAACAAAATCTTTGATGATAATTTATGTAAAGTTAAAAGCATCGATTTAAAAATTTTCATTCATGTAGGTGCGAAATATTCGCAGGAAAATGGTTGAAATAATCACCGAAAACGTTACCAAGAGTGATTTGAAAGGCGTCGTCAGCAAATTGTTGCCCGATGCTATTGCCAAGGACATTGAAAAGGCATGCCAGGGCATTTACCCACTCCACGACGTATGCATTCGTAAGGTAAAGTATTTTTCATTAGTCTTATCACCTCTCCTAGTTAAGTTTTCCCTTTACTGTTGAATTCTTGTAACATGTATCACTATAACATTCATTGTAAATAATAGAATACTATACCTAGAAAAGATGATACTTATTTGTTTTGTTTTTTTCTATTGTTATTCAGGTTAAGGTATTAAAGAAGCCCCGCTTCGAGCTGAGCAAGCTTCTCGAACTGCACGGCGATGGTGGCAGTGGCAAGAGTGCCGAAGGTGGTGAAAGTGGGTCCAAAGTCGATAGACCTGAGGGATACGAACCCCCAGTGCAAGAGCTCGTCTAATCGGACAATTGTTGATTCCATTTTATCATTTAATAAAAAAATTTGATCTTTGAAAAAAAAGCAACTGAATTTTTTTTTTTTTTTCCTAAGTTTTATTTTTATTCCATCCATGGTTAATGGTTGATTACCTTATCAACTTTAGTCAACGTTACAAAATTACAATTAAAAATATATAATACAAAGAAATTGATTTTCAATAGGAAAACAGATGGGAGAAATAGAACAGAAAGGAGAAAGAATTAAACTTAGATCCCTAACGTAGTACTTATTTTTCTGTTGGTCGTTTCAAAGAAAAATCACCCTGTTGTATTGTCAGTTACATACATGTACATTACACAACTGCATTCACAGTGAGGTACTCAATCGACTCATTCGATTGTCAAGATTACCTTGAGCAGCGAGTACCCCCTTTAATCATTTGGTAAATTTACAATTATAATATTCTAACAGGTAGTGTATTTCGTATTATCTCATCTCCTGAAATTAATTATTCATCTCGACAGATCTATAATAGACCTTCCCGGAAGTGTGGGTGCGATGTCGCACTTTACACCCTCGACAATTCAAATTCAAAATTTTATATTCCGTCCATCGTTCAAGTCTCGCAAATCTGTTGAATCTGTTTCAAAACGAAAGTATTGATTTTTATCCCAAACGTAAAAAAAGTTGCCATTTTTTGGTTTAAATTGTCATTTTGATAATACTAGGTGATCCCGATGATTTTGAGATATCAGAAAACTGATCTTCAAAATTTGATGAGTAATATCCATCCTCCTGATGCAAAACACACTCCTCATAAGTAATGAACAAAAATAATCATAGTTGTAATAATAATAATAATAATAATAATAATAATGAAACAATAAAATCATAAAATCATGGGACACGCAGTTAAGAAGTTAATGCCCGGTCGAGTATTTTCCAGCTGCCGACGATCAGTGACTTGAAGCTGTCGCTCCAGCACGCGAACATGTAGATCAGCAGCACGAAGAACATGATTTTCGTGAACACGTCGACCCAATACATCCTGGAACAAGCAATTTTTATTTCCCATTAATTGTTCGGTTAGCAAGAATCAACGTTCAATTTTTTTTCAAACATGATATCCGTTGGGCAACTTTACTCAACGAAGGACCGAGTCGGAAAATTTATTTACTCACACTCTCATGTGTCGTCGGGCGGCGGGTAAAGTTTCCGGCGGCTCGTTCAAGATGTATATTCGACAGGCCCTGAGGCAACTCTCGAAGTAATCGTCCAGCTGCATGTCATCGCCGTGCAACTGGTAAAGTACTCGTTCTTTCGCATTCAAACTGGACCGGAGTTCCGCTATGTTCGAGTTTTCAAAGTCCCATTGGTTGTTTGCGTAGTACTCGAACACCTCGAAGCCTTTTTTGATGCGCCGGTGGACTCGGCACATTCTGAAAGTTGAGCTCGTTTTACATTTAGTTGGGATCGGTAAAAAAAAAATTTTTTTCTTCTTGAATCTACTCTAATACATTTGGCAGTGGTATGGACGAATTAATATTATGAAACTTGATGATTACATAGTATCATTGAAGTTTGTTAGAATTATTTTTTGGCAATTGACCTTGAAAATCTATACCGAGCGTGTGTTTTCATTTTCCGAAAAAATGTTTTTTTTTTTTTTTTACAATCCCTGTACTCCAAAAATTTATACTACGTTGACTTCACCTAACGGTTGACTCAATTTGTTTTTTGTAAATAAATGCAAGAATCGTTTATAAAACTCCAAATTTAACATTCCAAAAAAAAACGCAAAGTACAAATGAAATGGTGCTTAGAGATGGAGAGTATTTCAGAAATTAACTATTTTATTTTAACATGTTGTAAGTAAAAATCTTAATTTTTATTTTTAATAAGCCAATTTTATATAATACTATTTCCAACCAAGAAAATGTTGTTATTACCCTGTATGATATAAACTCTAAATGGAATTGTAACGTAGGATATGTGTTATTTATTTATTGTACTTTTATCAGATACAAAAGTATCTCTCGAAATTGTTTTAAATTGATTTGTGTTTTGATGACAGGTTTTTAAGCAAACATTTAAAATATTTTATTGGAAAAACAATTTTTTTAATAACATTTCTGTTACGTCAAAATGTTTGGAATTAATTATCGAACCCAAAATATTTGAAATTATAATGCAAATGAATAAATTTGAAGACTTATTTTAAGTACTGAAGAACAACAAATATATCAAATGCTTGAATCAAGTACAAAAATTTTTGATTAAACAATTCTTAATTTATTTGATTAAGTTACCTGAAGTCAATTAAAGTTAAAAATTATTTTTAAAAAAGTGAAAACATTTATATTTGATCGAAGTATTGGAAATTAAATACACAAGATATCTTTTCTTGTACTTTTATCAGATACAAAAGTATCTCTCGAAATTGTTTTAAATTAATTTTTATTTTGATGAAAGTTCTTAAAGCAACTCTTAGATATTTCTATTTTACATAGCTCGATTAATTTTGCAGCAGGGTACTCTTATACGACCACGAAAGTATAAACTGATCGGATTACTTAGGCATGAACTGATATAAACATAATGGGCTACAATATGGATGAGTGTACAATTTTGACTATAACTAAACCTAGACTATGTTAATTTTTTTTTGCTATTTTTTTAAATTTTTGCAATGAACTGATTTTCATAATGTAACTATTGTTGATTTCGTAAAAAGTATAAATACATTTACGTACGCTAAACGTGGGGAAAAGGCGAATTTACGTACAACTTAATATACGTAATATCAAGGAGATTCTGTTAAAAAATAAAAAATGTTAGATAACGCTAAAAAAAAAATAACAAAATATGTGCCCGTGAATTAGTGAATACTTTTTTCCAGCCCTCCCCTCCAACTTCATGCACGGAGCCAATAAGGGGGGGAGGGGGTCAATAAGTAAGCTATATTCAAAATACCATTCAAATAAATCAAAACTTAAAAAAAAAAAAATTTCTTCTACTTTAAAATAACTCGATTAAAAATAAGTTGCCTTTTAAAAAAGAAGGGTCCAAAGTCGAT
>NW_019379529.1:649003-691733 GCF_000648655.2 Copidosoma floridanum | reverse complement strand
GGAGCCTTGTATGAAAAAATGTATTATTTTGCCTCAATTCATTCATCCTCTACTTTTTTTAATGTAAAAAGATTCTCACCAATGTAATTTATATCTGAATTACATATTCATAAGTTATTTTTACTCTAATTTTAAAATCCCTCAATAGAATTTATGTATTGATGCATGACCTTTAACGAGGATGAAAATTCGGGCACATAAATAGCCACTCCACTAACCAAAAGAACAAAACTGTATACGTAAACCAAAATGCCCGGGAATTCCTCGATCGCCCGTGCAATGACTTTCTCTGCTCAGCTTGACGAGAGTATCCAAGTGTAAAGTATATAGGAGAACATAAACACTGTTGCCCGAGTTTGAAAGCTATACTTGTAAGTAGCGCAACTATAGAGAGGTTGTCTGATTCGATTTATTTGCTCAACGTTTGCACTTGCACGCGCCGTGGACCAATTGGTCGTTACCTGTACTACAATTTTAAAAAATGAAAGAAAACAGAGTTGGTAACTGCTCGCTGAAGCCTCGAACGAATATTTAATTACCAATACCCGTGAAAATGATTACTTATAACTTGAAAGTATACGAAACCTGAAAGCAGTCCATTTCAGGGAAGCTCTTTCTATATTAGCTCATCAATTATTACTAAATTATACATTTTTTTTTTTTTTTACGTTATTTGAACCAAATCAATAAAAAGAAATGTTCACATGTTTACAATCGTACTTTTGTTATTTTTTTTTATAATTTTATGTGCAGACTCTTACTCTTTACATTCTAACGTCAAATTATCCTATTCTTTAGTGCAAAGTTTGAGTTATGATTAATCTTCTCATTACTCTCAGGTGTTGCCATAAACTATAGAATCATCGACAAGTTCCAAAAAACATTTAAATGGTTTGAGCCAAAGACTTTTGAGGGTAAAGTATGTAAGGCCACCTTAAATTTTTATACAATCACGTTTGCACAAAAGCTTTCCCATCTGAATTACTCGTTAACTTTAATGCATTTAAAATATAGTGTATACTGCTCTTTTTGAAATAATACATTCAAAAGCCCGAAATTTTCACCACTCGTCTGTTGAAATCTTTAATTATTTATATTTAATAACCTCGTTAGTATGAATAAACTCTAAAACCTTTATTTATTTGAAAGTAAAAAAAAAAAATTATTATATGAATGTCTAAAGTTTCACGCTCCACACTATATAGATTGTGCTGTAGGCCATGAAAATCGTTTTAAATTATCTAAATACTTGATTTCTGTTATTCATATTTTTAAAACATTTTAAAACACAATTAATGAAATATGTTATTTCCAGGTTTAAAAAAAAGTACAGCTTTTTTGTGTACAAAACATTGCGTAGCTATGTAATAACAAATTTTACAATTTTTGCTCTGTTGAAAAACAAGAGAAAAATATATGAAAAGCTAGTGCTTTAAATGCGAAATTGTGATTTTTTTGTGTAAAATTAAACACTTGACGACAAAGTTTTCTACGTAATGCCATTTGAACCGATTGAAATTCAGTATAAAAAAACCGAAATATGTTTTTGGTAGTTTGAAAAATATTATGCGCAGAATCAAGTGTTCCTAAATTCGAATACTCTTGTAATATCGTTCCAACATTATTCCACTATTGATGATAAATTAAATATGTAGAAAAAATTTATGTTCTCATCATGACGATTTAATTTTAAAAATGAAATTAACCACTCGATCACAATTGGAGCTCAGAATTCTCTTTGAAATTTTTTATCCATCCCAATAATTCAGAAAAGATATATTCGAGTAGTTGGATTTTAACATCATTTCAATGTTTTAGATTTAAATTTCATGCCTATGACTACAATAAAGAGCATAAAACGTATAATTAACTTCTCATTTTAAAAATTAAATATCCAGATAAAATCTTGTCTTAAAACAAGAAAATGTTGTTATTACCCTGTATGATATAAACTCTAAATGGAATTGTAACGTAGGATATGTGTTATTTATTTATTGTACTTTTATCAGATACAAAAGTATCTCTCGAAATTGTTTTAAATTGATTTGTGTTTTGATGACAGGTTTTTAAGCAAACATTTAAAATATTTTATTGGAAAAACAATTTTTTTAATAACATTTCTGTTACGTCAAAATGTTTGGAATTAATTATCGAACCCAAAATATTTGAAATTATAATGCAAATGAATAAATTTGAAGACTTATTTTAAGTACTGAAGAACAACAAATATATCAAATGCTTGAATCAAGTACAAAAATTTTTGATTAAACAATTCTTAATTTATTTGATTAAGTTACCTGAAGTCAATTAAAGTTAAAAATTATTTTTAAAAAAGTGAAAACATTTATATTTGATCGAAGTATTGGAAATTAAATACACAAGATATCTTTTCTTGTACTTTTATCAGATACAAAAGTATCTCTCGAAATTGTTTTAAATTAATTTTTATTTTGATGAAAGTTCTTAAAGCAACTCTTAGATATTTCTATTTTACATAGCTCGATTAATTTTGCAGCAGGGTACTCTTATACGACCACGAAAGTATAAACTGATCGGATTACTTAGGCATGAACTGATATAAACATAATGGGCTACAATATGGATGAGTGTACAATTTTGACTATAACTAAACCTAGACTATGTTAATTTTTTTTTGCTATTTTTTTAAATTTTTGCAATGAACTGATTTTCATAATGTAACTATTGTTGATTTCGTAAAAAGTATAAATACATTTACGTACGCTAAACGTGGGGAAAAGGCGAATTTACGTACAACTTAATATACGTAATATCAAGGAGATTCTGTTAAAAAATAAAAAATGTTAGATAACGCTAAAAAAAAAATAACAAAATATGTGCCCGTGAATTAGTGAATACTTTTTTCCAGCCCTCCCCTCCAACTTCATGCACGGAGCCAATAAGGGGGGGAGGGGGTCAATAAGTAAGCTATATTCAAAATACCATTCAAATAAATCAAAACTTAAAAAAAAAAAAATTTCTTCTACTTTAAAATAACTCGATTAAAAATAAGTTGCCTTTTAAAAAAGAANACTGAATGGACCAAGTTGATTTTTTTATATCTGTCTTATAATATTAATAATCGAAATAAAATAAGTTTATAATACAAAAATGATCTAAAGAGGCGCTAAAATATCGAGCTTATGTTGTTAAAAAAAATTATATGTAATTTATGTAAGTTTTATAATTTAACAATGTTCCTGACAAATGCAAAATGTTTTTATGGAAAAATATTTTATACAATTATTTATTTTCTCACATAGCAATTAAATTAATATTTATTTAAAAAAAGAATATTTGTCTTTAATTAGATTATCTAAAATACAACTTATGTATGTTTTTTCTTTTCTTAACATAAACAAAAAAATGACGCAATTTAACCAGGTCAAAGCTGCTCCATTAACGAAATGACATCATAAAGATACATATATTTTTAATTTAATTGTACTTTTCACGTGATGATGTCACTCCAAACTTTAAGGAGCTCTATCTTCGCCAGTTATTGTTGGTGTGAAAAAAGAAATAATACATTTCTCATGTTTATTTAAACAGCATGACCGACCTAATGAATATCAAAATTATTTTTTAACGCATTTTTTGCTGTACAACAACGAAAAAATAAGCAAAAAAAATTTAAACAATATTTTGGATATTCTAGTATCAAATAATGAAACATGAAGTGTGTATAAATATTTATTAGTACACGGAATCATCAGTAAATAAATTAATCAATCAGTTAATGAAAGGAGATTTTTTAATTTTTTGCAAACATTGAAAAAAAGAGGGACGAGCATATTTTTTCTTAATTATCAAGCACGATCAAAAAATTAAGGCCTTGAATTTTTTTTAGAGAAAAAATAGTATTCATCATAAAAAAAAGTGGAGCCTTGTATGAAAAAATGTATTATTTTGCCTCAATTCATTCATCCTCTACTTTTTTTAATGTAAAAAGATTCTCACCAATGTAATTTATATCTGAATTACATATTCATAAGTTATTTTTACTCTAATTTTAAAATCCCTCAATAGAATTTATGTATTGATGCATGACCTTTAACGAGGATGAAAATTCGGGCACATAAATAGCCACTCCACTAACCAAAAGAACAAAACTGTATACGTAAACCAAAATGCCCGGGAATTCCTCGATCGCCCGTGCAATGACTTTCTCTGCTCAGCTTGACGAGAGTATCCAAGTGTAAAGTATATAGGAGAACATAAACACTGTTGCCCGAGTTTGAAAGCTATACTTGTAAGTAGCGCAACTATAGAGAGGTTGTCTGATTCGATTTATTTGCTCAACGTTTGCACTTGCACGCGCCGTGGACCAATTGGTCGTTACCTGTACTACAATTTTAAAAAATGAAAGAAAACAGAGTTGGTAACTGCTCGCTGAAGCCTCGAACGAATATTTAATTACCAATACCCGTGAAAATGATTACTTATAACTTGAAAGTATACGAAACCTGAAAGCAGTCCATTTCAGGGAAGCTCTTTCTATATTAGCTCATCAATTATTACTAAATTATACATTTTTTTTTTTTTTTACGTTATTTGAACCAAATCAATAAAAAGAAATGTTCACATGTTTACAATCGTACTTTTGTTATTTTTTTTTATAATTTTATGTGCAGACTCTGTGAAAAAATGAATTTTAATGATTAGAAAGGATTAAAACACGTTGTAAAGGTTCCTTTTAATGAATATTGACTGTGACAGAAAAATTTATTCTGGTCTTTTATACATTGTACGATTGGTTAAGGTGGATCACTATATCTTTTCAAACAGATAGAGAAAAGTCAATTAAACTGATTATCAGTAATAAGTAAAATGAAATGAATTTTCTTTATTAAGTTATTTAATTAGTTCCCTCAAAAAACTGTACATAACTGAATTAAGGTGAAATCAAATTATACGTGAAGAATAATTTTATTTTGTATTTTTCAGAAACATTTTGGACTGCGTCCTTAATTTACGTCACCAACAAAATACATTTTTATTATCAATACTGTAGTATTTGCATCAAAGATTATGTGGAAAAAAATGTTTACATATTAATGGTGATAATAATAAGATTGCATAGGTAGCATGTAATATATTTGCTAAAATGAATGAAGTGGTAACAATTTCTTTTTTTCGGAATAGCATAGTGTCAGTGTATAAACGTATGGTTGAATCTATGGGCGTAGTAAAATTTATAGTCACCTAAAAGGATACAATCGGATTAAATTCAAATTTTCAGGATAACTTTAGTTTTATCATCAAACCTGATTATTTACTTTCGAACAGATTTGATCAAAAGTATAAAAGTCCCTAACATTTTTAATGAAGAAAGTTTTAGATCTCAATAACATTTACAAACATTAGTGTAAAAACATATACCATAAGTAATGCAAGAAAAACACAAAAACAGCAAAAAAGTAGAAGTTTTCTCTACTGCATTAAGAAATTGACTTTGAAAATGTACATTATATGCAAAAACTATAAACATTTTTTCAAGCTTTTAACACTTAATTTAAAAAGTCGGTGCATCTTTTTACAATGCGATAATGATCCTGAGTTATATTATTTAATTTATCTATTCTGTTGTAAGATTATATTTAGGCAAGATTTTTTTAAAGTTGTTATATTGATAGTGAAAATATCGTGTGTAATATACTTAGTAAATCTGAAAATATCTTACAAAATTATACATCTTCGAATTTTATTAATTATTTTACAAGCTTTTCAAAATTAAAAAATACGAAAAAAACTGTTTTTCTACACCATAGTAATATAAGACTAAGTTATCTTTAAAATTTTAATTTAACCAGATTGTACCTATTTGTTGACTTTGGTTTCTCTGTAAATAAATGTTTTATAAAAAGTTACATTTCATACTCTGGCAAAAGCATATATGATCGATGAAGTTTTTTTTTTTTTTTGTTTATAACTTGTAAGAGCTTGCTTTAGAATCTCGCAAATTTTTTCCAAATAACACCAACACAACAAAGCATGTAATCGAAACGGCTATTCAGAAGATAAATGTTTTTGTCTCTTAAAAAATCAAAATCAATTATTTTTAAAGCGCTTATGCGTCGAATAGTTGAGTGATAAAAAAACGGTTAGTTTCGACGGTTCATAGCAACATTACTGAAGTTATCAGACTCTACAACACATTATACGTATACGACATCATTAGCGATATCCTCCACCACTAGAATAATGCGACATTATTGGAAGCTATTTTGTGCTAGTATACATTTATTTTTAGTATTGAATAGTAGCTTGAGAAGAGACTTTAAAATTAAACTACTGAATTTTATTGATCTATAAGAAATATACTTTTAAAACACGAAGAGCTGAAATTATAATCGAATTTGACGTCACAAGTATATGGACAATATCGAAAAAATTATGACATCACGTGGCCATCGAATTTACTAACGGCATTTAGGTACGTTTCTTTTAAAAAATGAAAAAATTACTTTCCCAACCGCAAAATTAAGTATTGTTTGATATTTTCGTTGCTCGAGGTACGAAACTGCCATCTAAAAATAGTTTACTGAAAAAAATGTCTCATCTCGAATTTATTAAGAAAAGAGAACTGTTAAAAAAAAATTATTGGAAACTTACACTCCTTTGCTGTTGTTAAAGAGAAAGCAAAAGTACAGTCATCAATTGTTTACTAACTTCCATTTAGTTTGCAATATACAAAATAACATAAAAAACTCTCAACTACATTATCTAAGCCAAGCTGTTTACTTATTTAAATAACATAATTTTATGACGCATTATCTATTTTCATGAAAATCATTCTAATAGTGAAATTATTTTGTCTGTTTGTAATTAATGATTAGTTGAGGGACCAGATTGAATGACGTCATGCCTACGTGGCCTTTTGGCCAACGCCTCTATCATTACGCAATCACCACTTTTCTCTCGTTTAAGCATCAATCAAATTTAAAAAATTAGAAATAAAGAAAAGCAATCACTAATCGATTTATGACTGCAGAAAACTTTTAAGGTACTCCTTTTCGTTTCATCTACATACAAAATTTCTGAAACTGATATCAAGCAATTACATTATTGGGTAAATCGCACAATATTGTTGTACGTATTGGGTTTTAATTTATAAGTATCCGAATAAAGGCTCGTTAAAAGAAATATGATGACCTTCTTAGAATAAATATAGGTATTTCAAGTAACCGAATCATATGAATCTTATTACATTGAAAAGTTACTTGCATATATTATTCTATACATATCTCCCAGCCCCCCTCGGCTCCCTCACCATCCGAAGCCATTAATAACTACATTCAATTAAAGTATGAGGCGCAAATTTTTTTATTATGAAACTTATCATACTTCCGAAATTTTCAAAAAAAAGTATTTTTCAAATAAATTAGCGTTACCGGTTCACTTCTCAAAGAATTATACAAATGACAATTATGTTATTGCAGACATAGGCTTTAAATGGGACGTATAACCTCAATTTTGTCGTTTACATTCGGAAAATGTGAAAATACTGAAAAAAACAACTTACCTACAAACGAATTATTATTTTAAGACTTAAGTTATATTATAGTGCATGTTCATCGATTCCCACATTGAACCAAGCAAAATGTCATGTTTGTAGGATGCAGGTGGGGGTGCGCGATAAAGGGGGGGTGGGGGGACTCCTCTTTCTCTTTTCCCTCAATATCGTACACCCAAACCTTTTTAATTATTCACTAAATTTATTGTGTGATTCAATAACTTTGGGCAATAACTCATGTGATTTGTTCATATCCGGGTACCTCTTACTTGAGTTGTTTTACGTTGTTGTGAGCCCAGGCTGACTATATGTAGCGTAGCACATCTCAACTAATATTTATTGTTTTGTTTGTATTTATATACGTAGTAGTTATAGATACTCATTGAATTTTGAGTTTTAATTTTCGAAAATCACTTGAGCCGCATTTTTCTAACAAAAAAAGATTAAATAGTTAAATTTTCTCATCTGAATGATGTTTAAACGAGAACCCAAGAAATAACATATTTTCTAGATTAAGCCATATTGCATCATATTATTATACCCAGCCCTCAATTTTTTGATTTATAATAAATAATAACGTAGGGAAAGGTTTCCTAAAGTGGTAATGTAAACGTTTAGGGCGCAAAAAATTTAGTATTCGTATGATTATTATGATCAATTCTATTTTTTTGGATAAAAGGCATACAGAACTTTAAAATAAATAATCATATCGGGTCAGTGTGTATATTTATTTCTGATCTAGTGTTAAAAATAAAGAGACCCTTAAAAAAACCACTTTGTCCAGGGGGGTGGGGCTAAAGCGGGTTATCTGTTCGGACAAAGCGGGTAGGCTAATTTAATTACCCTTCAACAGCTTAAAAGATTTGCTTATAAAAATATAGCTATAGGATCCTCTACTTATGCAATCTTCCACGGACCAGAAAAATCTGATTGAATCACATTTTTAGCCTAATTTAACTCGAGCACGGTTTCTGTTATTTTGACGCTACTGATCATAAATAAAATACTAAAAATGGTAGTTTTTGTATCTGGTGGCACATGTCGTCAGGGCAAGCACCAGGACTCTTTGTGCTTGACTTGATTGGATGTACACCAGGTGAAAATTCTTTTTTTTTCCCACCAAGGGCAAAAAATTAGTTTTATGTGATCGAAAAGAGTTTGAAATCAATGCCATGATTTCTTGGGTCACATATAATCGCTTAGCTCCACATATTTTGAAAATATATTTCTAGGATAATACTGTAGCGTTAAAAACAAAACAAAAATCGGGCTTGTATTATAGCCGAGATTATAGCCTAAAAATGCTACGAAAGCGAAGATTTTTGTGGTCTTTACCTAAAGTCAGGTAACAAAGTTCTTAATGAAATAGTAATAATTTCTTACTGCTTATGTTGAACAGATAAACAACTGAATCATCCTGATCATCAATTGGATAAAAAGTATATTGCCACTTGAAAAAACCATCAATAATAACAACAAAGCTTCTACTGAGTCAATTATACATCACTTTATGAGCATGGCCGAAAGCAGCAGTTCTTGTTCTTACCATGTCCATATCCAAAACATCTGTCTAACAGCGCATGAACAAGGTTACGCGGTCGATAAGCCTCACGTTTGCAAACTATGTTCAAAGAGCTTCACTTATAAATCAAGTCTCACGCGGCACGAACAGGTTCACACGGGAAATAAACCGTACACATGCGAACTGTGTTTAAAAAATTTTGCCACGCAATCAAACCTCTCAGTGCACAGGAGGATTCACACGGGCGAGAAACTCTATAGTTGCGCATTGTGTTCGAAAACTTTTATTCAAAAATCAAATCTCGCGAGGCACGAGAAATTTCACGCACATCATAAGCCCTACGGCTGCAAAATATGTTTTAAAAAATTCAGTCAGAAATTACATCTCACCCAGCACGAGATGACTCATACGAATGAGAAGCCTTTTGGCTGCCAAGTGTGTTTAAAATGTTTTGCCACGAAACCACATCTTGAAGTGCACAAGAGGGTACACACGGGCGACAAGCCCTACAGTTGCAAACATTGTTCGAAACGTTTCTCTCAGAAATCGATTGTTACAAGGCACGAACTTCTTCACACGGGTAGGAAGCCTCATGCCTGCAAAGTGTGTTTAAAAAGTTTTGCGCAGAAATCATATGCTATACAGCACGAGAGGTCTCATGCGATCGATAAGCCCTACACTTGCAAATGGTGCCCGAAAAGTTACATGACAAAGTTTTTTTTTAAAAGACACGAGCAGACTCACATGGGTGATAAGCCCTACGAGCTCAATCTGTGTTCAGAAAATTTTACCCAACAACCACATGTTACGCAGCACGAAAGGGCTCACACTGGCAATTCAGTCGGTGAAAGTTCAGCTCAGAGTTCGGTGCTTCCCTCATTCTCCAGTACTTTCCAACGTAAAATGTTTTGAGGTTGAAATAGTCGACGTGACTTCGATTGGTACCACTGCAGGATTTTCCCACAATAGTACGTGCTAAAGTGACACTCTGTGCTAATCCTCTTCTCTATCTAATAAATTGTTGACATCGAATAAGCCTTGCAGCCGATTTTTATTCGCTCCGAGCGAAACTGGTGCTGCCCTCACTAATTTTCATCTTCTCATGGCGCAAAACGTAGTTTAAACGGCCGCCTTCGGTACCACAGGGGAACGCTCTATAAGGTTATACATGCAAAAGTGACAATCAGCGCCTTTCTCCCCTCAAATATTATTTTCGGTGCGAATACTACTCAACATAGGATATAGGGTATTGGTGAATACTAAAATTATGAATTAGAGTTTATTTGCTGAATTCAGAGCTGGTGGTGGCGTAACACAAAATAGGATATGTGTGGTAAATCGTATTCGCTATGCACTTCTACAGTGCTGCCCTCATTGTCAAGAATTTGATGTGTTAAATCTTATGGAGAAAAATAGTTGAAGCGGTAGCCATTGACAAAAGTTCTTTACATTCTCATAAGAATACATGTTAACGTGACGAGTAGCAAGGTGTCTCCAATGCAGTGTACGTCTTTGGACCAAATATATATGACAGCATTCCGATGGTGGCGTCCCTTAGCGTTAATTTACCTATATATACACGATTTTGATATACACTTTAGTGTTGAATACTTTGAGATATTGTCAGATATAAGTAGTAAGACTTTTTTATATCATTGTGAATCGAAATGATGGGTTCAAGCTGAGATCGCGTCGTTACAATTCCAATGTCATTCGTGGGTTGTAAAAATGAACGGCAAATTATTATTATAATCATTCTTTATGCAATTATCCTTGCGTTTATTTAGACATATAATGTAAATGGTGGTGGTAGTGCTATACTGTGTATATTAATTACCGAAGTACGGCCGCTCAAGTGAGATGTAGTTTGGAGTCACCTTGGGAAAGTTTGGGACTGTTGGAGTATGGTCAAACGGTCAGGGATTTCAAATAACTGTCAAAGTAAAATGGCCATACAATCTGTAATAAGTCTCTGAATGGGCCACTGGCCTCGAAAAAGTTTTGAAATAAAGAGAAAAAGAAAAAAAAAATTACACGTACTACGAAATGGAAACAAATCGAGTGATAAGTCAATACTACTTATTTATTAATTAAAAAACTACTCATCAAAATACATATCATTAGAAATGTTGATAATGAATGCGCGACTACTCTGTCTAATGGTTTATAAAAAACAACGAGTTTTTACATGTATGTGTAGCAATTAACTATAGTATGGCAGACTCGGTTTATATCAAACTCATGTAAAACATACATTTTTGTAACAACGATTAATCAAAATTTCCTCAAATATACCTAATAACCTGCTTCTGTATCTATATCAGAAATAAAGTTTAACTTTGTTGTGAGGACTATATGCAAGTGTCGTTAAAAAAAAAAAATATTGTAACTTTAAAAATTAGTGAAAATATTATCTTTTGAACTGAAGAAATTAAAAACACAAAGTTTATTATTGAAAAATTATCAAGTACACGAAAAAATAGCTCTGATTCGGAATTGAAAAACTTGTATGACACAGTTATAATTTTTAACATTTCAGAGACTCAGACCAAAATTTACCATTCACATTCAGCTAAAGAGAACCACGTAAATCATAAACATTTTGACTTGATTGAATATAATTATTAAAAGGACCGGCAAGGTAGTCAAACATAGTGGTTGATCAATAACATCCACCAAAAAAATTTAGATGCCTAAGATATATTTAAGTTGTATGACAGTTGTATAAGATAAGATAAATAACTACGATTACTGTAGAAATAAAAAGTTTTTTTTCCTAATTTGTATGACTCATAGATTAGTTATTTTTACGATAATACTGCAGCGTGTTGATGGATAAATAAAACCATACATACATACACGTAATTAGATTTTGATAACTACGACTACGTTGGCAAAGACTTCAGGTGCATCGTGCTATCTGGTTAATACATCTGTCTGAGGTAATCCCTCAAAGGTAAACAGGAAACTTTAAAAGGGCCCTGGAAGCAGTCTGATAGAATTTATATTCGGGATAAAAAAGAAATCAAAGCTAAAAATAAATTGAAAAACGTCAAATGCACAACTTTTGGGTTTAGTATGTGACAATGAATTATCTGAACCAAATAATTGTAGAAAAGTAACGGTGGTATTTTTATTCAAAACAATGGTAATCTCTCGATTCTTTGCTTTTTTTCTTTCTTGTCGGTAAGCTTTCAAAATAAAAAAGTGGTGCAAGTATGATGGTGGTTATAAAGTAGGTATGTAATGCTCAATAATTAGTAAAAAAGTCAAACTTGAAAAAATTTGTGTGCTTGGCAGTTGATTATTTACTTTCTAGAAAATGGTATTGGGTATAAAAATAAAAATGTGTTGTTGATTATAAAAATTTTTTTTTAATATGCTTTCGTGGCATTAAAATAACTAAAATATTATCCTAAATCAAAAACATGAAGACATTATATTTTTTAATAATTCATAACTTTGAAAAATTATGCTTGGAAGCAGACTTGGGCACACTTAATTTATGTATTTTTAAAAAATTAAAAAAAAATTTTTTTTTTCCTTTAGTCAAATACTTAAATACTTTTTTAAATACGTTTACTATTTTTTTTTGTCTAAATTCTTTTATTTTGTAATGTGTTATTATCGTTAAAAGAATTTTTTAAAGAACAGTATAATAAGTAGGATTGAAAATTTTTTTCAGCATAATAAGGCATTAAATTTTTAGCAAAAATGATATTTCAAAAATTATTATTAAGTTATTATTATTGTGTACCGGAAAATATCATAAGTAAAAATGAGGCACCTTTTTTATTTTCATTACCATAACAATTATTATCCATTCTGAATTTAATTATCAAAGTATAATTAAATTAATTAAAATCTAAGTAGTCACTTTTTAAGTAAAAAAAAAAAAAAAAATCGCACCCTCTTTGATGTGAAAATTCAGATGTACACTTTTTCGATACGAAAATTCAGGTATAGCATCGTCTTCCACGGAAGTGACGAAGTATAAAATATTAACTGTATTGCTGGAAAAAATTTGATTTTATTTTTAATGCTTGTTGACTTTAAGAGTATTACATTGTTTGCCATTACATTATGATATAAATATATTCACAACGTGTATTTATTTGAGACGTACAATTGTAAAATCTCAACTCTGGACTGCAATAGGTCAAAAAATACTTTTTCGTAAGTATTGAATGTTTTTGTATTTTCTAGACCATCGGGGTTATGTTACGGATAATGAAAAAAGGTTTCGTTTTGATAAGATCTACAATAACTATTTTCATCTTTTTTTTATCTGAAAATGTAAGCTGTAAAAATTAACGGCGCAAAAATTCATTTAAAAATAATAATCAATGTTTTGTTTGGTTCTTGTAACATACATATTATCAACATCATGGTATACATATAAATAATATACTGTATTTTTCTGAGATTTACTATCCTTCGTTAGACGTCTTAAGTGAAAAAATTGCAAAAAAATATTTAAAATTTTTTGAACGTATGTCAAAAATTCTTATTAATGTTATCTCTTAAAAATATTATTTATTGATATTCACACAAATACTTTTAACTGGACAGGGGTTAAAAAGACAACGTAAAAAGTTACATGTAAAAAGATTAATGATTTCTTTTTTTCAAGCTCTCCAGTCTTGAAGTCCGTAAGATTTTTCCTATTCGGTTGTCGATCACATCTCGTTTTTAATCAAAATTAAAACTGTTAGTTACTTCTGATTAAATTAATATGCAATATTAGTCTGATTAAAACTGAAATTTTTACAAGATTGGCTTTTATTAATTATCATGCGTTTTGTATGCATGAGGCTACGTAATAAATTGTTGGGAAAATCATGGTTTACAAGTATAGAATATCAATAAATACCCAATAGCGTTAAAGATTTTGATTGAGCTGAAATTCATAGTAAGTATGAGTAATTTTACCAAAAATTGACGGAAGCGTGATTTACTTTTCCGGTGTGTGTACTTTTATACACGAGCTAAGACTTCTGACTAGATAAATATTTAGGACTC
The DNA here is from genome assembly GCF_000648655.2 of Copidosoma floridanum. Next base: position 677,655 of record NW_019379529.1, on the reverse strand, counting down.
ACCAGAGCTAAGATCAAAGCTTGTCCGAAGCACTTTCATTAAAGCTTCGATGGATAAAAATGATAATCATATACAAAATTACAGCTGATACACAATCGACCCACAATTGTTAAGATGGAGGCTTTTTTATAAAATATCAAAACTTCAATTGGTCATATATCACGTTTAACCCATTAAATATTAAAAAAAAAAAAAAAAAATCATTAACAGCTTGTTGAAAATACTTTTATTTGAGCTCTGATAAAATGAAAAATGTTAATGTTATCAAGAGTTACGGTGGTTTTAAGTGACTTTTTTCAAAAATCGATCAAAACGAGTTTTCTTGAGCCCGTATTTTTTGACGGAGTCGACATTTCTTTAACTTGACCAGTGCTCAAATGAAAGTTTATTTCAAGCACCTTATGACCGTTTCTACTTACAGAATTGGGTCAAGTAGTTAAGAAAAAAAAAAAAAAAAAAAAACCATAAGCAAAAGAAAATACCCTAATCTGCTTCCACAAATACTTTTGCATAAATTTTAGGAAAAAGCCAACAAAAAGTTGTCTCCCTCGACTTGTTGCCTATTTACGAATTTTCTCGTGTTCCTGGATCACTGAGGGAGAAAAACCAACCGTATAGGTGTGCCTCTAACTCCACTCGGGGACTCCTGAGGTTCACATGAAACGTGGAACTGCTCGTAAGGCGAAGCCGAGAACGAGAGAAAGAAGGAAGGACTCTCAGGAGTTGTCCGAAGGAGTCAAACAGGTAGACGTTGAGCGCGTCGGTGTGTAGGTGAATGTACGTATATATACATAAGACGAAACGGAGCCAAGGCCTTCCTTTTCTCTCGGCGAAAAAGCGCCGTAAGCATTATCGGGCAACTGAGCAGCGCACGTTTTATGCCCGCAAAGTGTTCTTCTGTAGCGCGTGGTTGTAGCGGCAGTTGCAGCCGAGCGCAGTGAAAGTTATTTAAGAAGCAGTGGCGGGTATATTATACTCTACCTGTAACGTGTTATGTCATAATACGTATATGTATATATACATGCGTACAAACGTGCCTGTGTTTATTGCACGACGTGGACTGTTCTCGTTCGCTGCGGCTCTCACAATCGATGAAACTGTAACTGGTCGAATGACCACCTCAGTATCGATTGTTTTAAATAGTGTTTTCGGCCATTTTAATAATTAACAAAGAGAAGCGGATTGATAACACATTGTCTGACAAGTTTTTGCAATAATTTCAACTATAAGAAATTAGAAAAAGTGGACTAGAGCTTACCGAGCGGCCGATTTTTTTTTTTTTTTGTATGTGTTTCCAGTGGCACTAAAGAAAATTCTTTAAGGTTTTAATTTCTGCGATTTGCTGTGATTTTTGGCAGTGAAGTGAAAATATATAAAAAGGGCGTCTTTGATTTTACTTGATTGAAGATTTACAGATTTCCATTTCAATATTATTTAGCTTTCTGCTTAATCGTGTAAATGAAAATAACCAGCATACTTGATTGGTTTTAGAGTTTGAAACAGCAAAGTAAGAACAGTTTGATTTTTTATCCAAAACATGTATGACCTCTCCATAAAAACTCCCCATCACCTAAAACCCCCTGTAACCCCCAACAGCTGCCTTTCACAACAAAAAAGAATCTATTTTTTTCTTACTTATATTTTAAACTTACAAAAAAACATTGGCCCCCAACTTCTCACAGCTTATTGGTTCGTAGTACCCAATATTTTTCATTCGAGGGAGAGGACGCGCGGGGTGTTTACAATCCTCTTGTGTTCGGTCTTAGTTTTTATACGTTGTGTTGAAGTACCAAGTCCCGAGCCCCCAAAGTCCCCAGTACCCATCTACGTCGTAATCCTCAACCCCCTCTTTTTCCTATTTAACTCCTTTTATTGCCCCTCTTTTCCACCCCTAGTCCTTTTAATTTTTCCTCCGAGGTCCGCACCCATTCAAAAGGCCTACAGAGCCTATCTCTGGGTCGCCTCAAGGTAACGTCTCTCCCTCTTTCCATCCCCACGACCCCTCACTTCCCCAACTGGTCCTGCACCTATAATACCAAGGGTGTCCGTGAGTGTGACCCCCACGTCACTCTGTGGCCTGGCGTAGGATCAGCCGCAAGGCTTGGGAACGAATATCGACCGGAAACAACTCTTGAAAAAACCTTTTCCAAGAATTGCACCGACTGGGATTCGAACCCGTGACCCACTTGAGCAGCCGTACCTTCGCTGACCCCCCCCCCTTTATCGCGCACCCCCACCTGCATCCTACAAACATGACATTTTGCTTGGTTTAATGTGGGAATCGATGAACATGCACTATAATATAACTTAAGTCTTAAAATAATAATTCGTTTGTAGGTAAGTTGTTTTTTTCAGTATTTTCACATTTTCCAAATGTAAACAACAAAATTGAGTTATACGTCCCATTTAAAGCCTATGTCTGCAACAATATAATTGTCATTTGTATATGATTCTTTTAGAAGTGACCTTTAAAAATGTTTGGAAAATTGTCCAAAAGACCACGTAGACATGACAAAATTCAATTTGGTCCCTCAACTACTTATTAATTTGAATTGACAAGACGATTTTACAATGATAATTGTTTTCATGAAAATAAATGTTGTGTCATATGAATACATTATTGAATTTCCCAATTTTAGTCAGAAAAAAGATTTTTTAACTTTTTGAAAAAATGATACCTCAAATATTTTAAGGAAAAATCATGTTATTCAGGACCTTTTAAGCAGTTTCCAAATTCCGTCTAAGATAATGTAATTAAAAGCTTTATATATTATTTTGTACATTGCAAACTAAACGGATTTAGAAAATAATTTATGATTATACTTTTGTTTTCTCTTTAACAATAGCAAAGGAGTGTAAGTTTCCAATAATTTTTTTTTAACAGTTCTCTTTTCTTAATAAATTCGAGATGAGACATTTTTTTCAGGAAGCTATTTCTAGATGGCAGTTTCATACCTCGAGCAACAGCGATTTTAAATATTAAGCAATACTTAGTTTGGCTTAATACTCAATTCACTATATGATTTTTTCATTTTTTAAAAGAAACATACCTAAATGCAGTGAGTAAATTATATTAATCACATGATGTCATAAGTTTCTCGATAATAGCCATATATACTTGTGACGTCAAATTCGATTATAATTTTGGCTCTGCGTGTTTTAAAAGTCTTTTTCTTGAAGATCAATAAAATTCAGTAGTTTAATTTTCAATTCTTTCCTCGCACTACTGCAGTTCAACAAACATATAGGTATTGATAGTTCCAGCAAAAATTACCATTCTACACAGTAAATCGAATGCAAGCTGGCAAAAAAGGGAAAAGTTTATTATTTTTAATAGTAAAAATTATTGTTGTAACAGTTAAAACTATGGTTAGAACAGTAAAAATTTCGATGTGGGATGGTAAATTTTATCAACCGATCTTTTTAAGGTTGACTATTCCATTATGGTAATTTTTATTGTTCTAACCACAATTTTCATTATTCAAACTACAATTTTAACTGTAAAAACAATAACCTTTACTATGATAAAAAATAATAATAATTTTCGCCCACTAGCCTCCGATTTACTGTGCAAAATGGCGATTTTTTCTGGAATTTCTCTACAGTTTTTATCATTTTTTTTCTCTCAGTGCGTGGAGCTGCCTCGGCGACGAATATTTTATTTATTTTTCCTCAATACAACACTTTGAAAAGTCATCAAGCAAACACGGCCGAAAATCTCAAGTAGGCGCAACAACGTACAGTAAAAAAGGACCTTGGCAAATTAAAAAATGTCAACCGCAATGCCACGGCTGACGCACCTGGTGTGCAACACAGCGGGACAAAAAAGCCGCGGTTGCACAATCGATGAAGTACTCCATCAGGCCGAGGATATAAATTAGAAAAACAAAAAAAAAAGGAAAGTGTAAAAACCGGTATCGTGGAAAAAAATAAATAAAATAAAAAATAGGATACACGCCAAGAGTGCAGAGCTTCGCCAGCCTGAACGGCCGATAGGATCGGTTTGGAAAGGAGGCTTGCGCACGTGCTGCGTTTCTCCCTTCCCCCATCGCTACGTACATATTCGCGTCGAATCGTCCATTCACAAGTATTACAGAGCCAACTGCTTTCGACACTCTTTAGCTGCATATTATACACAAACAAACTCGCAATTATCCCGGGAGTATAAGCACTTACTGCGCGTAAACCCGAGCGGGTTCTCGCGGTTTTGTCAAAGGAAACGTGAAGAGCGTATCGATTAGGTATGCTTGTCTACCGGAACGAACCGTAACGGTCAGCCGAAATGGTTCATAGGCTTTTCATGCAGGTTAACGTATGGGCGAGTTCGTCTGGAAAAGCACTTACTTTTATGTACTACATGGTACTGTTGTGAGACTATAGTTTATATTTCTTGCCATTCGTGTGACTGAAAATAACTGGATAAATTTGCAAATTCGTATGGGTAATTACACCCAAATGTAACGGACACTAGTGAAAAAAGGCCACTATTACATACAGTAATCTATTTTTCACTTTTGGAGTGCTGTAATTTTAATGTTTATAGCTTTTTCGTGCACAGCAAAGGGGTATTTTGCGGTATACAAGAATCGGGCACTCGGCACATTGAACGTTAAAAAAATTATTTTCTTTATTCATACGATTAGTATAAACTCGTTAATGTTCAAGAAAATTTCCACACAAATTAAAAATTAATCAAGGCTATGCGATAGCATAGGTGAGTAGCCTTGATTGGAAAACATACCCTAACTCAAGGTAGTTTGGACCAATTAATTGTTGATTTCTCTAATAATCATTGTTAACTAGCATTACCTAAAATTTCAAAATATTCTAACAAATTTTGTATACAGCAGCACTGAGTCGAATACATTTATTAATTTTAATAAAATACGATTACAATTAATATCTTGTACTTAAAATATATATATTTTTTTTGAAAACAAGTATATCTTTTAAACAGCACGTGTTATGTTTCTGATTTTCTGATACACTTATTATGATGATATTTTTCATATTAAATTCGTTCATTGCAATCCTCGTGAAAAAATAATCGATTTTATCGAAGTAGGTATCTGAAAATAAATCTCTTATTATGGCTGCCGTGTTGAAACACGCGAAGTTAAAGTTAAATATCTGGAGAACGGCACGCCGAATCTTTATAAAACTTTAACTACTTGAGCGCGAGCACATCGGCCTGTCAAACGTTGCAAAACGCGGGACGTCTCATGTACGGCGTAAACAGTCCCTTCGATGCTTGCACACGGCGGAATCGTCGTCTCATTAAAAAAAAAATAAATAAATTCGATAGAATTTTCCTTGTTTGTATAGGGGAAAAAAATACTCGTAGACTGCAAGCGATGCACATTTTGTCGCGCGATAAATCAAGAAAGAGAAAACTCATACGAAATCTTTACGCGCAAACAACGCGCTTCGCGGTCAACCACACGGGCAGCTTAATAAAACTCGTTGGGATGAAGCATCCTTGTACCGACTATAAACGCGTTACCGTGAAAATTACAAATTTAGATACATGCATGACGTATCTTACCACGAAATAGGCGTATTACTCGCAAGAAAAGTTATAAAAAAAAACAAAAAAGGGAAGCACCCGAAACTCTGTTCGTGTTCGAAATTTTTATCAACTTCCGTCACCGTAACAAAGCTGTTGGTATTCTCATTCTCGGCAAGTACTCGTGATAATTCGTAATGTACAAGCCACCAGTCCCATTGTGAAAGTTTAAACTTGTGAATGCATAAACGTAACGCATGTGTTTATCCATTACAATGACGTGCTAACACGCGTTTTGAAATAAGAAACAACTCGAGCCCGTGGCTTTTTTCTCTCTCTCTCTCACGCGCGTGAACATTTTTACGAGCAATTTTCAATTCTGAGCAACAATGTTTTTGGAAACACACTCTTGGTGCAGGATAATTTTGTTTTTTTACAGATTTTTATAGGTATGGACTTTTTTTTAGTTTAAAAAAAATATTCTTCACATTCTTTACTCTGATCAAAATCAAGGATTATTAAAATATTTTCGAGGATTTTTCGACTGGCACTATGAAAAAATGTAGTTCTCAGTAATTTTTTCGCAAACCTCTTATTTGTTTGATTAAAATATAAGCAGCCCGGGTGTTAATGAAAGCTGAAGCGAAACTCTTGATAATCGAGGCCCTTTTGTGTTTAGAATCTTCCGTTAAAATAGCATAAAAGTCAAAGTCGAGCGTTAAAACCAAGCGACCTAGAGTGTATATAGTGGTCGCCGTCGAGAAGAAGTGACAAAATCTACAACTTGAAAGGCGCAAAGTACAACGATCGCACCGCAGAAAAATATACAGCATATTGTAGGCACGGGGAAAAAAATTTGGTCAGCCTAGCTATAAAAAATAGTTAGTGATAGTTGAATGGTTGCTCTGACTACTTTCACAGTTGAACAAATATGAGTTGGTTATACAGCAGTCATATTTTATGGTTGGATCGACCAATAAATTCAGTTGTGCAATGCTCAACCAATTTTTTTTTACTCCGTGTGGTAGTTTGTACCAGTGCAGCAACGCAACTCCTTTCATTAGAAAATTCTAAACTGAAAATACAAGCTTTTCCAAAGACATGAAAAAAAAAAAAAAATGGCCAAACTCACCGCGGAATTGAATATGTCGTCGAGCCTGTGCTTCGGGTCCTTGCCCTTCTTCGCCCTGACGAGCAGATACAGCTGGTTGATGTCGGGCAGGAGGCGCAGGAACTTTTCCACAAAGACTTTGCCCAAGAAGCCCGTGCCCCCGGTCAACAGGACGTCACGGCCGTTAAGCGTCGCCGCTATCCTGTCGGGCGCCTCCTCGAAGCTCTCGGACGCCATTCCGCAGCCCCCCTTTCTCTCCCTCAAACGGACCTCTGTCAATCAAATTTCGTTTCTCCTTTACCGTTTGTTACAATGACAAATTCCATCTTCGATTGTTTCATCCATACGCGATGGAAACTGTCTTTTTTTGGGGGGGGAGTATACATATACCACGAATCGCGTCATCATTTCTCGCGACGGACATTACCCGCGGGTCGAGACAAAAAAAGGCACGCATTCGTCAATGTTTTCCATGTGCGCTACACCACACTGGCGTGTGGGCACTCCGTAATCACACTTGATTATAGTATCGGCCGATTGTCGTGATTACAGGTCATCGCTTCGCGGCCAATTAGCAAAACCAATGTGCGGCTCGGCAAAAAAAAATTCGACGAAGTGGCATCACGTTATGCAACCTGTAATGACGATTTTCCGCGAGCCATCGTGGACGACTGGTATATGTATCGGTAAAGGACAAAATCGTGTAAATTGGGATGGTAAATCCTTCATGGTCTATGTGAGGGGTTATATTCGCGAGTCGAGGTGCATCAAGGTGAACTTGAACGATTAGGAGGACCTGAAAATTTATGTTGGCAAAATTTTGTCCATTTTTTATTTTTTTTCATTTTCATGACAACCTAAAGTGTTCGTTGGTTTGATGATTCGCACATGTTGAACTTGCCGAAATTATACCGTTCAAGGGATTGTACATGCGCTATTTTAATGGAGCAAAGCACCGTAGAGCCCGACAGTTTTGGCGTATACTTTTTTCGCGATTTTTTCTCATACTATTTTCATAGTTTTTTTCCTCATCTCACAAATGCACACCCAGGCAGGATCACAAGTGAGGGAAAAACAAAAAATAGTTCATTGGTCAAGGGTAACATTTTTCATGAAAGCCGAAACTGTGTAATCACGACTTGTACGTATTTTTACGCGTATCAAAAATGATTATATCCTTCTAAATTTAAAAAAAATGACAATTTCACTATTTGCGTAAGTGAACAAGATTTTCACTGTCGAAATATTGAAAAATTAGGGTCACTTGTTCGCACCCAATCGATATAAATTTTAATTCTAATTATTTATCAGTAATCCAATTAACCATCTCGATCTTAATGAAGATAATTGTACAATCTGCACACCTTATTTCAAGTGGTAATAAAAATCGGTTTATCAAATAATCGAAAAACTAGTGAAGCGTTAACTTGGTAGAAATAGTGTATATTCACTATTTACAGTGTACATGTATTATTTTGAAAAAGTTGTGTATTTATCGCTACTTTAAATTTTGAAAGATAATTAACTAGCTATTGAAATGTCAATCGTTTCAAAATATGTTTGCGCGTAAAACATATAAATATTGTCATCTCAAGCAACCACAAACAACAAACCCTTTTTAATTTTAAAGCTTCCGCTAGGAATATTTGCATACAGTCACAGTTTAAAAAAATCACGTGACAAATGGATTATATAGCTTCATTCAAAATTGTTCGCCTTTTCCAACCGTAAATAACGTTTTTCCGATTAACTGTGCACATTCTGTTGATTTATACACACAATGGTATACAAAAGCACATGTGCATAAACCGTAGCACCCGCCGCGGAGAACCCACATTCACCTGCATCCAATAAAAATCGGTACTTGGTCCAACCTGGCAGAACTGAGTCAGAGCACCATACATATAACCCCACGCTCGCTCCGTCACGAGGAAAAACCTCGGGGAGGAAAACGAAGCGGAAAAAAAGAAATCAGAAAGATCGCGTGAGCAGCCACACGCGCTACTGCTGTGGCTCGAAAATTTCGTGCGGATACTTTCTAAAACCAAAATCTAAGACGCACATATATATATATATATATACCCAAGGACATACCTGGGGGGGACACGCGCAGTGGACGCGAGCGCGCTTTTTTCCGCTCGATTGTGACTTTGTGTGTACAGAGCTGTGCACGCGAGCCTCCCGGAAAAATCCGCGCCGTTGCGAAAGCTCTCGCGATGCTCCGCAGTTGGGGGACTTAAGGCTTTTACTTTCTGCGCTGGGCTGAGGAATGCGGTACGATGATTGTTGTTTTTTTTTTGTTTTTGTTATGTTGCTCATGTTTTTGATACCGATGCGGTTGAGAAATAATGAATTTTTTTTTTTTTTTTTTTTTTTTTTTTTTTTTTTTTTTTTTTGTCACTTTTGGGGTTGAGAAATCGTGGATGAAAACTAGGAAAAAGTAGAAAACTACTAGAAAAAATTGCGTAAAAAATCATTGCCGAATAAATTGTATTGATTAAACGATTAGCGTGCCCGGGCATTCGAGGAGAAATCCATTATGAAAAAAAGGCCTAGAACGAGCGTGGGTATACCTTATCACGCCGATGTTTGCGCAACTCGATTGTATTGAATCGAGTTACTGCGGTGCGCGCACACGCACGGCAAATTATTTGGAAAAACAATTTAATGGTTATTTGAAAAAAAAAAAGTACCCATTGAGGGATATTGCGCAGCATCACTCAATCCGGCCAAAGGTTATTTATGTAACTCGCGTTGGGTAAAAAGAAGAAAGTTTTGTTTCGCGATCAATTTTTTTTTTTTTTTTTTCAAGTGCATTTTGTAGAGTTTACTCGTTGAAAGATGCCTTAATCCTTTTTAGCATTTTTTTACATGCTTACATTCAACTACAGCTTTTCTGTCTGTTGGCGGTGGGTCAGAATCTTGTAATTGATTTTTAACTTACACTTTTAAATTAACCAATAGATTTCTTTTTTTTTTTTACGGATAAAAATACGATGCAGTGAAAACGTTTCTTTTTTTTATTTAGTTCTTGAAAATTGAAAATCATTGATTTTAAACACGAACTAGATGAGATAACTTCAAAAAACATTTCGCTCCTGGTCGATGGTTCGTCTTACCTTATCCGTCTGTTTCTACTCAATTTTTAGACGATGAAGTTAGAGGTCAAGTATATACCTAATACCATAGATACACCATTTAATTTAATTTTACATAAAAATTATAGCTCAAAAGTTAAAAAAAAAAAAAACAAATATTATAATACACCTTTATAAATAATCCATACTGTTTACCATCTGTAAGTTTGATAATAGCAGTGGTCTGCAATGGTGTACGTTTGTTATAAGCAAACAGTTCAGTGACATCAGATGTTATTTATCATATGTAAGATAAAAAATTGTTACCCACTATTTAGTATTATTAAAGGCGTATAATTATATAACTTCTTTTATATATGTTCTACGCTTTGATTATTCAACACAAGACAAATACAAGTTAAACGAATTTGAAAAATAATATTTATTGTTTTTTGCCTTATTCAAGGGACCTTATCAGCCAAATTGTTGAGCTCAAAAAAATTTTCCTGTTGCCATAAGTTACTGGGATAAAAAATAATAATTACCCGAGTGCAAGGTAAAAGTAGTAATCAAGCTAGAACAACGTAGATGGAATCTACGAGAAAATTATGATTTTAGTAAATCAAAAAGCGACATTAAAATCCTTCAATCATTACTGCATCAAGGATGTCCCTGGTGGAATTTAAACTTCCTCGACTGACGTACTGTCACATCGCCAGCCAATTTCTCGGTTTTCCAGATAAATTCGTAATTCTGTGTGCAAACGAAACTTCCATCCAAAATAATTTTCTTGTTTTCGGCAAACTGATTTTTTACTGTTTAAAAACAAGGGTTACAACCTGTCGATCAGCACGAAAAATAGACACGAGAAACGAGTTTAACGCTATTTTTAATAAACTTATATTTCTTTGATTAAAAGAATTGGGTTACTCCGTACGAATCGAGGTCAATGACTAGAAATTACGAATTAATCGAAAATTATGTTTTCTTGCACGAGAATAATCGTGATTATACATTATGCGTCCTAACGAAGATTGAGCATCATTATTTAAACAAAGTTATAAAACACTGTTTTTAATCGAGCACGCGATAAAAAATTTTCAAGATAAAAATTAATCTTAAAATAGTTTATACCAACCAGAATGCTTTTTTTAAGGACTTTGACGATTTTCTTGTTCTAAAAATGATGCGTTATAAAAAAATTTGTTGAGTACTTTGGTAAGAAGCGATAAAAAGAAATTGTAGAAAAAAAAAAAATAATGCATTGAAAAAAATTTCAACGCAAAGTGTTAAAAAAAACTATTCGAGCCCAAGTTTGGTCAAATCGTGCATACGTCGAATACGGTTCGATAAACTTTTTAAACCCATGTTGATTCCACCAGCTCAAATTTGTCGGCAAGTATACTGCAACATTTGATCGACTTAGAAAACTAGGTGGTTGAGTGTTACTTAAGAATTCGCGCTTTCGAGAATTCGGTCACGAAATGAAGGGAAAAACCCGTATATGGCGAATTATTTAAATCCACTTGACAAGAAACCTGTGCGTAAATGTATAAATTTATCTAGTCTGAATAATGCTAATATTATAAAAGAGGAAAAAAATTGCAGGTTATAATTGCATTTCCTACACACGGAAATGGTTTTTTTCATGAACAAAGATGCCGACGTTAATTAATGGTCACACAGCTTCCTTAAAATGTTATGTACCGATCTTATTTAAAATTTTTATTCGTAGTACTGGTTGTGGCACTATTTCATCTTCTAACTTACTGTTTTGTTTTTTTTTTGCTTGTGTAGGAAAAAAAAAAAATATATATTTTCACAGTAATCTCGAAAAAGATACACGAAGATATATCAAGTTTTTTAAACTGAGTTTTAATAAATTAAAAACTAAAATTAAGCATTTTTTATACGTAAATGATTATCAAAATTATTAAAAGCACACATATTTTTTCGCGAAAATAGTAATTAAAAAATGAAAAAGTAAGTAACCCTGATCGGGTCAAAATTAGGTATTCAAAGAAATTTTGAGATCAAACTAATTACGCACACGTAGAGTATCTAGACACAATATACACGCGTGTTTACACATATGTATATGTTAACACTTACAAATTGATAATGAAAGTATAATGAAAGCATAACAAAACAAAAAAAAGGTCCTTCTTTGTTTTGTTATAATTTATTTGTTTTTTTTTTTTTAAAGGAGCTGTATCAAATATCTGAAAATATGAATGTCAAAAAAAAAAAAAAAAAAAACAACAACAAACAACAAACAAACAAAAAAACAACGATGAGGAAGCACAAACATAATTTTAAACTCTGATGCAATTAAATTCGGTCAAGGAGATCCTTAGACGTGATTGATTGCAATATTACACCCACAGTAGCAGACGGATATATTTCTCATACATTTTTAGGCAAACTTTATTATAATCGATAAAGCTTCCTCCAGACAAATAAACGAAATGTGTCCTTGTGTTATCTCAAGTGTTCGCATACCCATTGAAGAAGAAGAAAAAAAAACCTGATTTAAAGGACCATTTACCTGACCACAAAACGAAGACACCCATACAGCACATTGCGGTCGTTCAAGAGGCAAAAATCGGTAGCGTCGTCTCAAGGACGATCGTTTCTCTCGAGCACCGATTTCCCTCCACGCAACATAATACACATAACTCTCTCGCGGGGTTTTCCCTCCTCTCCCTTCTTCTTTCGTTTTTCGAGCTCGTGCAAATTACTCCCGTAGAAACAGCTTTTCATTTCACCGGTCCGAGCCAACCGTGCCCACACACGTCTCTTACGTAACGCGGGACAGCTTGTTGTTGTGACTGCGTGCGTATACGCGCACTTAGTGCTTACGGGCACAAAGCCACGTTAGACCGCGGTGTTTTTTCGACGCCCCGAATTCTTTGCTCTCCGAGGACTTTTAATGGCTAAAAACTAAAATCGGCAAGAAAATCGGTTCAACGATTTATTTTCCTTCTCTCGTTTCAATTGTATGAGCAAATAACAAACAGTATCCCTTTTTACGTGCAAAGGAATTTCGGTGTGCAGCTGCTCATCGCCGCGTCCCGATCGAGGCCCGTTGCAACAGCGATTATTTATGAAACAAGATTGCGCGCGCGCGACGCGTTAATGCTTGTAAATTTAAAACAATTTTGTGCAACCATTCTTTTTCGGGCTTCAACCTGTGGTGCTTTCTTCTCCGTTATTTCATTTTATTTTTTCGACCAAAGCTTGCGCAACGATACCGTCAAGTGGTGTTTACAAATCTTTCTTCTCTTACCGAAGCTCGAATTCGATTTTTCGCACAAAAGCGATTCGTGCAACGTTGCACTCGAAAAACGGATACGTTTAAAAAATAAGAGTAAGAAACCTGCGAATCAAGGTCACCCCATTTAAAGGGACCCTTTGACCGATCGATCCCTGAGGTCGAAAAGACCGGCATTTGACGGACCCGAATCAACTGTTTCCGACATCCGGTCCCGTTTTCGTCTACAAAGGACGGAGTATGGTGATTCGAAAGCCCTCTCGTAAAAAACAACCACGAAATTGAAGGCTGAAGCAACCGCTCGAATATTATTCGACGCGCCGATTTATGCAACGCGCTGCCCTCGTTAAATTAGTCCGCGCGTTCCGAGCGCGCGGTTGCGCAACCTCGTTTGGAGAATATCTTGCGTGGAGGCAAAGAGTTTGGCGATTGTTGTTACACGATCGGCTGCAGTGCAAACAATACTTTTTACCGATCGTGACAGCGGGGCGATTCGATACCGATCTTTGTGTCTGTGTTCCAAAATAGGAAAATATGTGGACAGCGAAAGTCCCGCCGAGACATGGAAAATCGGTTACCGATCTCGCGTGTACGGTTGGAAATACACTTACAGAAGAGAACAGCGATCCTCGCCGCTGCAGGACCACCTGGTCACCGGTATCCGCTACTGCTGCGATAGTCCTGCACTGCTGTTTACCGCAAAAGTCTCGAAATAGCCGAGAACGAGGAAAAAAAAAAAAAATTGTCCTCCGGATGTATATCAAGAGCAAAGTCGTCCACTCGGCACGTGTATCACTGCACGACTGGTCGCACGCAAGCACGACCGAGTTCTGGAGAACTAGAGGGCTCTCCCTCCCTCCCTCGTGGAAAACACTGCCGATCGCGCCCCGGTCCAAGTTGACGTGAACCAAGCGCGGACCCCCTCCGCGACTCAGGGCCGATCGAGCCCCCTCCCCCCTCCTTTTTGCGACAATGCCGTTTGTATAGCGTGAGACCGGTAGGCCGAGTGGTTGCAGTGGCGGGAGCTTTCTTCGGTTTTTTGCGTTTCGCTCGAGAGCACGATGATTTACAAGTACGTGTATATTATGTATACGCATCGGGATTTCGGACAACTCGGGATCGGATAATCGACGACGCGCCGGCACGTTGCACAATGTCATAATGTATGCCTGTGCGTTTTTTTCATACGTATAGGACGGCTGTGGTGTCATCTCGTGCATGGTCTTCTTTTCTCCGATGGCCTTTTCGAGGGCGTCTGGGAAATTACCGATTTCGTCACTGCGGACTGATTTTACTGAGAATATATTGTTTTTTTTTTTAACGATATATTACTTTCCTCAATTGCACACAAACGTCGAAACTTAAATAATGGCGATTTTTATCAAATATTTTGTCAGCCTCATGCATGCACTTATGCCTTACGTCTATCTCACACTATTCATAAAATGACAGTCAACTTTTTGTATTCTTCATCATATTAGAATTTCTATAGGAGGTGCTAATGAACTTCATAGATTTATCAAGTGTATTTACCTGTAACGGTTACATGCATTTAAACTCAATGCTTTTGCACGAGCTTTTGTTCAGCCACTTTGCTTGTTCTCTGTCGGTGGTAGGTTGAATAAAATCTTGCAATTGATGATTTCTAGATTAGCTAGTAGTATATTTTCCAATAAGCAATATTTATTACTGTTGAAAATTCGATATATTCTAAACGTATTGCTTATTCAACAAGTTCTTGCAAACTGAAAATTATAGATCAGGTAAGGTGGTACTCCCAGTCCATCGTTCGTCTTACCTTACTTGTCTGTATCTACTGAACTTTTAGACGATGGATACTTTGAGGTCAGAAGTCAAATGCACTGGGTGTATAAACTGTAAAGTTAAATTGTAGATCATAATTATAATTAAAAAGTGCATGAAAAAGTTACGAATATACGCTTTTATTACAATGAACAAATAAGTAAAGAGTAATGTAATGTTTGAACAAACGCCTGATTGGTACAAGTGGAGTCTCCATTGGTATCTGTTGATGAAAATTAATTTATAATACAGTGACTTCCTTCTTTATCAATTATATGACGATAAAATTTTTTTTCCCTTCTGTTTAATAATAGAAACCTACTTTTATTATTTATGTATGTATTATTTACATTTTTTGTGCATTAAAATATTAAAAACATCGGACCTGACTTGTCTGACTATAGAGTAAAAAAAAAAATTATCACTTTCTCGAACTTTTTTCAATTCATTGTTTTTCTCAGCAATTTAAACATATTGGTGGATATGATTATCTTGTACAATACGAAAAGTACACTTTGGAAATGAAAAAATCTGCCTTCAACCGCAACAAGAAACAGAAATCGTTACGTATACCCCAAATTAATTTGAGGAAAAAACCTTGAGACATGAATAAATCGCATTATGCAATTTTCACGCAGTCCTCATTTCTTTATCCTTGAATCTTACCCTTACAATTTGGAGCCGCAAGTATATGATTATCCTCTACCTTGAAAACAGGCGAGCCTGAATCATCGATATTTCCAGCCAAAATCGGCCGCAAAATGGCCGATTGCCACGTTTGGGGTCCTACTCGCCAAAAAAGAGGATGATGTATGAGTAAATGGTATCATACGCCATCTCAGTAAGTGTGTCAACTCTGTTGCAACAAAAAATATTGTTTTCTGGTAAAGAAGCTTACCGTGGTTGTGTCGTCGAGACGAATATTTAAAATGCGAATGCGACGTGCATTACTAATTTCGGCGGACACTTTTATAATGATCGATTGAACTTTTACTTTCCCAGTCGTTGCAAAAATACTTTTGACAAAGCGTTCAACTGCTTATTATTTCTTGATTTTATGAAATACATATTATGTCATAATTTTATGTAATCCAGTACGGTAAATTCATGAAACTGATGAATACATTTTTTGTGTGCAGCTGCTCATCGCCGCGTCCCGATCGAGGCCCGTTGCAACAGCGATTATTTATGAAACAAGATTGCGCGCGCGCGACGCGTTAATGCTTGTAAATTTAAAACAATTTTGTGCAACCATTCTTTTTCGGGCTTCAACCTGTGGTGCTTTCTTCTNAAATCTACGAATGTTATTTTGTAAACTAGTATTAATTTTTTACATTACAACTTTTATGTAACTTTACGTAATGATTTTAGCATGGATAAAAGATAAATTTTTTATATATTTAGCTACGGACAAAATACCAAAACGACCATAATGTTAAAATATTCTTCCATAATTCGTTACTTTGGAATTGTTGAAAAATTAAAATTACAACGATTACTTTGTTTAGGATTTTTAAGTAATTTTGTTTTGTAAAATATATCAAGCTAAATAGTGATCGAAGAACACATTTTTGTAACTACGATTGGTTATTTTTTTTATTTTTAAAATAGTAATTTTGCTGTACACCATTCGTATCCAGCTAAAATTGTCATCACCAAGTTTAATTACATATGCCCCTGAATTTTTTTTCGTCACTACATTTGCATTAATGACTTTGAGGAAATAATTTGAAATGCAGGATTGCTTACTTCTTGTCGGATTGCATCGCAAAAAATTTTTTAGAGAAAAGGTAGCATAAATTTATTTATAAATTTTGAGAAACAGAAATGTTACAGTAAATTTGATATGATATCTATATATTATGTAACAAGCAATCTAATAAAAGACGTAAAATTTCAAATATTTCAACTTGTTTGGAAAATTTTTGTCTCAACAGTTTCATAAAATAATCTTTTATTTTTACATCCTGAACTTCCACCCTGGGGCCCTAGAAATGTCCTCACCAATGACGAAAACCAATATCCTGCTTTAAAATAATTGTTTTATTCAATACTATCACCCTTTTTTCGAAAGTTATTTTTCCATCATTATGACTATGTCTTGATAAAAACAACAAACTATACATCAAAATCCAACAAAAAATACATCAAAAAATTTTACGCACTTGAATTTTGTATCAAAACTTTCAACGTGGAGAAAAAAATGCTCACTGGATAATCTGAAAAACATAAAAAAAAATTATTTCCTTCTCAGTTCGAATTATTGGTCAGTATCATCAAACGGATCCTTTTTATGTCAGGCTTTTTAACCAATATTTTCATGGGTCAGTTTAGTTTTCGAAAATTTAGCCCTCAAGACATGGCTTATCGTAGTCTTAATATTGAAACTCTTTAGCCTGTCCCGAATAATTTTTTTACCATTCATTTGAATAAAACTCTCGAATTATTTATTCAACTTATCACTAACGATTTTAAATAATTTTCAGTTACGTCATACAGTGTTGCACAGAAATTCTTTTGATGATTTGTACGTGTAAATTTATGTGAGCGTCATCATATGCATATATGTTTAAAAAGTGACCTGGAAAAAATTTCTCTCAGCCCTCAACATTCACCGCGGTGTAAACGTGTTGTGCGTCACAAAAATTTGTATTACTCTTTGGAAGTGACAGCTGGAGGAAAACCGGAAATACCGATTCAATTAGTAAAAGTAAGCTGTTTTATTTTTTTTTCTTACACATAAAGAGTCTCTTGTGCACTTTGATTAATCTGTAGACTTTTTGAAACGACGCTTTTCTATGTTGGTTGAGAAAAAATAATTTCAACCCTCGGCGCAGCGTATATTTTTAACAAAAAGACGGAGTACGCGCACGTATACTAATTAATTTCGCCATCAACGCCACTTGTTTCCCTCTCATCTTGTGCATGTACTCTTTTCCGAGTGACACGTTCCAGTGACAGCTATCTCATATTTTTTTTTTTTTTTTTTCGGAGCTGACCAGTTCACGCGATTACCCAACCAGACTCCATCCCACAGATGGCTATAAATTCAAGCTCGCCTAAGAATGTCTTTTTTTTTTTTTTTTTTTTCTTATTTGCTTGCACCAAAAAAAAACGAGTCATTTCACAAAGTGAAACCTTTCTCTCCGGCGGTGAATTACCTCTCCTTTGCTCGCGTATAGCCGTCCACGCGTATAATATATATGTATAAAGTATAGTCATCAAAACAATTAGAAACCTATCGCGCCTCGATTGAAAAACTCCATAGTATAAACAAGCGCCGATGACCCAACCATCAAAATCACCGGCCCGATCACACGCTCTGCACACTTGCATCAGCGTCCCACGTGACTCGATGTTTTTTTTTTAAATTTATTTATCGTTTCCCCCTCCTCAAACGGGGGAAAAAAAAAAAAAAAAACCAACCAAAAAAACTGCATCTATTCATGTTGTGTATCCTTTCGTGTGACCGAAAAACCAAAGCTCCAGGATGAACGCGCGTACAGAAAAAAAGGGGGTCAGTCGCATGATTCTCCGCGCACACCTGTTTTTAATATATATGTATATATACTTACACATAAGACACAGGAGAAAAAGAGAACGGGAGGTATATATAGCGGAGGTTGGTGTAAAAGACCACAGAGAGCGAGAGCGCAATAAGATATATATATATATATTGCGTGGAGTCCGGCAGTGATGCAATGTTACATACATAGGTATATATATAAATATGTGCATCGGGTGATA
Source organism: Copidosoma floridanum (assembly GCF_000648655.2). Next base: position 659,137 of record NW_019379529.1, on the reverse strand, counting down.
CCGACCCGGCACCTCACGGACTTTCGTGACCGGCTACGATACAACCTACGTATATATATATGTATACATACTATACCGATCATTTACACACGCGGGCAGGTACACTATGGGTATACATCAGGTACGTATATGCACACGTGGGTAAAGAGAGGTTTGGCATACATACACATACGCGTATGGACATACGTACAAAGTCGCGAGAGCAGTTCGCAAAACGAACAAGTATTTCGACATTTTACTTGCGTCTCGGTAGCTTGCATATGTAATATATATCTAAAATATATACACATATACCTACAGTAATGTACACGTAGCATCGACGAAACACCGATTCAGTGACCCGGTATGTGTTTGTACGTTTGTACGAGCTCATTGTAACACTATTAAAAGGATAAACCGGCACTGCGTGTGGATACAAGCTCTCAGTGTACAAAGAACGGCTCGGTTTGGCTCATTTTCTTTTTTTTTTTTTTTTTTCCCCTCAGAGGTAAGTGCTCATACTTTCCATTTTCGCAGCCTTTTAGTACATCGCGTATGTATACCTATACATCACTGTATATTTAGAGTGTGCAGATAAAATATATCCGTGTGCACTAGCTGGAACCATATATCATACGTAATCACGACCTGAGATGTTTGAAATTAACCGGCAACAAGGGTTACATTAATGCATGACCGACCAACAACTGTAAGAAAATGAAAAACATTTAAGCAATGAAGCTTTTAATCGTATATGATATAATCGATACAGGATTAAAATCCAATATTTGCCCGGTACAGGAAAACTCTTGTCCGACGATTATTTCTGGCTCAAAATTTTTATCTCCAGTTTTAATAAGTTAATGAAGATTTTTCATTTAATGTTTGAAGACGTGTTAAGTAAACATCGTAGAAATACATTTCCAACAAAAATGACATTGAAATGTTCCTTATTGATAAAAAAATCGGGATGACGAATTTACCCGCCGACGGCTGGTACACCAAAGGGAGTGATAAGCAGCCAGTTGTGACAAGTGTGGCCGTTTTGAGTAAAACGATGTTACACTATTGACTAACTCTTTTAGTACTGTTGCATTGGATTGAAAATATTTTAATTACTTGTATAATTTAGTTTTCTTATAATTTTAATAACTTTTTTTTTTCAAGCAGTATAATCCTAAGAATAATAATAACATCAATGGTAAAAATAACAGTAACGATAATTTTAACAACTGGCATCAGTTTGTAATTAATTTCACCTACTGAATTACTGCTTACATATTTACGTATTACTTGTTACATTACAATAAAGGCCAACATTAATTTTACTGTCAAAAAATATTTTAGCAAACTGAATTCTGTTAATCATTGAAGAAAAGAAAAGAAACCTAATATTTAAAAGTGTTTTGTTCCTGAAAAATTCAAATACACCGAACTTGCAAATGTAATAAGATGATACAATGAATGTAATTTTAAATTTATAAATCGTCTTATTAAAAAGAGTTCTTGAAGAGTGACGAAAACATGTAAATTTTAACTAGAAATATTTAGTTGTGTTTAAATGTAATGAATAAAAGTTTACGTTAAACTGTTTTTAATTTTTATTTTATTTCAACGTTTACTTAATAAAGTTTGTTCGACCATAATCATATAGTGGTAATGTTACATGTCAATTCAATTAATCTACCATAACTACGAAACTGGTTTCAATATTTTATTTCATCATCTTAAAGTCTATAATGATAAAACACTTATATTTATTATTATTAAATAAATTATAGTTTTCATACACTTATTCATATTCGTGAAGTCAGTAATTTATTACTTGATAAATATTTCTATGTATTTGTGTATTGAAACAAATAAGAAACAACAATAAAACTTTCGTATCATACTTTTCTAAGCAAGAATCTAAGATATTCGGAGTTTCATGTGCATAAAATCAAATCTAATTACTTATGCAAAACATTTGAAAATGCATTTCCTTTAATCACCTGAAAATATTTTAATATTAATGAAAACTTAACGAGCTCGAAATTCAAATGCACTTATATTTTAAATCTAGCGGTAGATAGGTGTTTAACAATTATTTTAAAAATTATTCTAATCGCGAAATTTGTATTTGTCAATGGGTGTCGAAGTATTAAAATTAAATATTTTTATAAAAGAGCATCCATTTTATGAAAAATGTATACAAATAATTAGCATACTCAGCGCTCTCTACCACTTAATCATGGAGCTCGATATAAAAGTAATAGGACATGAGAATGTATTTATTATTATGACTTAAGCCTATCCTAACTTGTCATCGCTCGCTTTAACTTTGTCGTACAAATACAGCATCTTACCATTTGCTAAATATAGGAAAACTTGGCTCAATCACCGAATCGACGGTTTCTGTATTATGGCACGGTTGGAAGGAAAACTGAATTCTATTGAATACAAAAAGCTCGTTTCAATTGTGGCCCCAAGTTTTTCCTTGTGCACGTTAAGTACGGGGGAAAAAAAAAAAAGGAAAGTAGTCCGAGACTAATAAAAAAAGGCATACCTTCAATTTATTCACTTGGTTCAACAAGCATCGAAAAATTAATACAGCAGCATTATGCCACTCGCAGAGTCCTTACAAACGAGCACACTTACGCAATAGTAAAAAAAAAAAAAAAAAAAAAAAGGAATCATTCATTCGAGCACGACGGGATAGTCGCGATCACAAAGCAACGTCCAGAGCAGCGCCGATGGTCATCCGGGGTGGGATCATCCACGAGTACAAGAACCAGCCGCAGAACAGGAGAAAGACAGCCTTGACGACGAGGTCGCAGAAGTACAGGTAGGCAAAGACGCGGCGGGCCTGAGGGAGCGTCGAGGGGTCGTCCTTTAGGCAGTACTTGCGCGCTGCGAGGATGTACTTGAGCAAGAAGTCGTTCCACGAGACCTCGCGAATGTCCATGAAAAAGGTCTCCTTGTCCGATGGGCTCAGACTCTCCCGCAGCTCTTTTAGTCGCTCGTTTCTGCAAAAAATACAAGCGGGTTGTTCATCCTCGAAAGCAGATGAAGAAATATTTTTTTTTTTTTGTTTTTATTTAGTTTTCACGCTTCGATATCCTCTCATTAGACTCGTGTCGAAATTCATCGTGGCCGAATTAAAATCGAAAGTACAGGTTTTACCGACTCTACGTAGCTATATACATTTTATTTACTTACACTGTGAGAAAAATATAATAAAAATTACTGTGCTGGAATGGTAATCTGGTGTCAGGGACTTTTTACTTTGGCCAACCTAATTCTTACCATATTCTGGACAGTAACTTCTATCGTACAAACAGTAAAAGTCGCTGTACTTACAACAAAAATTACTGCTGTTCTAAGCGCTGAAAATTATTGTTCAAAATAGTAAAAAGTTTCTAGACTACCGAACATCACCAGATTACCATTCTAGCACAGTAATTTTTATTATATTTTTCGCTCAGTGTATCAGGTGAAATTAAATCTTCTAGAAAAAAAAAATAAAAAAAAAAAAATACTTGAGTGATACAAAGAACTGGCTTGTTCTACCATAATTTCATCATGAACATACGTATCAGAGAGAGTGACATATGAAGTCAATTTTCATCTTACACATATACCAACGGGCACATGGAGGTTTTTTTTCCCAATTTTACGACCCACGATGAAATTTCCATCATCCCGTTCGAGCGTCGTAAAACATCGAGTCCCGTCGTAAATCACTCCCACGTGCTCTTCATCGACGGAAAATCTCGCGATGCACAAAATTTACATATTTCGGCATCGAAAAATTACGCAAACCCCCGGCAAAACGACCCAATATGCGAGACATCGAGAAACCTTAATGAACAACGGCGCAACCGACCAAAGACAATAAAAGACGCGTTCGCTTCCATTGACGCGCGCGTGAAAGCACAGCCCGAAGAGCGTCTTGCACAAATAATACGCACGCGTGTGGTGGCGGAGACGAATATAGCTACGGGCGCTAAGTGAGTCGTAAAAAAAGGAGGTACCCATACGAGGTGCCATTAGCGGGCGATTGTATTCGCGTTGGGCACACCGGCGGGTGATTAACCCGGTGACCTGGCCGGTAGAGGACCAAGAAAAATGAATAAATAATTTACACGAGGAAGGCACGGGTGTACTTAATAACCGATGTGTCGGGTCTATTCAAACCAAATGAGCAGTAGAGCAGTGGTCGATGTGTGAAAGATTTGCGTCACCGAGGCTCGGAATGGCCAATAGTATAACAGCTCCGGACGAGCAAATTGGTCTGTAATTAGCATTTTTTAGCTCTGTGTGTGCAATTGCAATTTTTGACTAGCTAGTATTTCCTGGGTGCCGATTGTTTGGTCGGTTAAGAAGAATATTCGACGTCTCCTGTCGTCAAAGGAGGCTAGCGATAACTTTAAAGAATTTTTTGTCTTTCATTCGGTGGTAGATGCAGTACTGTCTATTTTTTTCATCATCCCCGAACGAGCAGTTATTGTGGCAAAAAGTGGCCAAACTATACACGTTGAAATTAAATTTGTAGAGAAATAACTGCTCGTTCAGATGATCGAGTCCTTCGTTTATCCGTATACGTGTTACGGCTTTCTAAAATTCAAAACTAGGCTGGCCCCTTCTGATATGTAATTATATGTATATGGGATTTTAGATTTGAAATATTATCAGTTACTATAAGTGGACTTTCAAGTGGAATTACAAAGAACATTTTGAATAGTTTTATCGGTTAAACGGTTGAAAAATAAGTTTTGATGCAATACAACGGGCGTGATGGGTGACACCATTCGCATGGTAACATCAAAACAGGAAGATTCGAGAAAATAATTTTTTGTTATTTTTTTAGTTTCCTGAATGTCTAAAACCATCTGTTTAAGTGTTACACATTGCTACTTACTCTTTTTTCCAACTATTTTAAGTATTAAATATTTTACGTTTATTCGTTACATGTAATTCCACTTGAAGTTCCACTAGTAATGACTGGTAGCATCTTAAATTCAACCCACAAGTCATTCCAAGCGAAATTCCAATTAGAATTAAAAACAGTTTTTGAATTGTATTTCGAAGTAGAACTAAAAGGGGCTATGTATTACTTGTCAGAAGGGACGCTTTCTTTTTTTCAAACACAACAAAAAGGTAAAAGGTGTAAGAGCCCTCTCGACAGTTAGGTCTCCAAGTGTACATCTCAAATGAATTAAATTTCTCGAGCACATGTCTCTCAAGCTTATTTATGTGAAGCTATAGAAGGTTAGCTTTAGACCAGAAAAATTTTACCAATTAAGTTAATAAACAGTTTCTCCTAGATTCGCAATATGGATTGTGATCAGTGGTTCGCATATTCTACGTATTTGTTTTTACATCTTTAATAGCTTTAGGCAAGTTCAAAGTGGTCGAATAACGGTTATCCCGCAAAATCAGAAGGTGTGGCACTGCCAAACGTTTTCCGTACTTACAACACAACGACAACACTGACGACACAATAATCTTTATAAAAATGAAGTTTGACCATTTGAATATATATATATTTTCAAATTCCCGCAAAACCTCCAAGATTCCACGCGGAACAATCAAATTAACCGTAGTACAATCCGCGACTCACTTGAAAATCCATTGCTTAGTCGTGTAGTAGTTGACGAGGTTGAGGCCGTAGGTCACCCTGGCTTGCACCTTGACGAGGAACGGCTTGTGTCCCGTGAGCATGATCAACGCGTCCAGAAAGTAGGCAGGGAGCGTGTGGAGGAAGAACACCGCCAGCGCGTGGTAGACCTTTGAGGAAGTGAGCCCGCCTCCCGGGTACCACAGCGGACCTGAATTCCGAAAATGGCACATTATAGTACAGGCATGGCTCCTTCGCCAAACCAGCCGACGCTACGTACCCGAGAACGGATTGGCCAGGGCGTGCTTCTTGCCGACGTCGAGGGCGTATCTCCAGGTGATGGGGTTCTCCCTGCTTTCGGTGAGGTTGACCACGAGGGGCTCGACCGGTCTCTCGCGGCCGACCTTCCAACCCAGGCCGATTATCGCGTGGACCGCCATGTCGCAGGGTATGAGGTCGACGTTGTAGTCCCCGTTGCAGAGCATCGTCCTTATGACGCCCTTGCCCGCGCCGATCATTATGCCCGTTGGCCCGTTCATGTTGTCCACCCAACCGTTGTCCGGCTCCTTCCACGACCCGACCACTGCAACGTCGTTACAACCGATCAGGATCTTTCATTAATTTTGTTTACCAATGCAACTAACCGACTTTATAATATGTGTAGGGTTAATATATACCGAAAGAACACAGTTTTTTATTATTGTAGGACCATAATTTTCGCGCAAACTTAAATAAACGAAGAGGCCAAAGTTAAAACGAAAACCTGTCTCATTTGGCGGGTTAAAAAAAAAAACAGCGCCAACTTGGCGTCATTTCATAAAATAAAAAAGTATTATACGGCAATAACTACGAGTCTTAACTCGAATACATGTATAAATATTCAGCAAAAACCTAATTTATCTGTTGTCAATTATTCTAATTGTACAGGCCATGTATTTTAAGTGAAATAAAAAGTGAAATCTTTATTTCAACAATACCGCGAAGCTTATTAGGCCGGTATTGTAATTAGTGTTAAGAGCAACCTGTCTAAATATTTTTCATAAAAATAAATTTAAAAAATGTTTTATAAGTACTGTTGTTATCATTAATAAGAGGTTCAATCATTAATATTCTAAAATGGATAGTAAAGATTTTTTTAATGGTTAACTGTGCCATACAATGCCAAACTGTGCCGTACGATGTCGAACTGTGCCCTAACGTGTCATACTCTGCCCGAACGTGCCATAATGTGCCATAACGTGCTATACTGTGCCGAATGTTCGAAATAGCCATCGTTTGGCACAATTTAGCACTTTTTGGCCCAGTTTGGCATAATTTAACGCACTTTGCCCCAGTTTGAAATAGTTTGACACAAAGTGACACAGCAAATTATTTCCACAGGGGTAGCAAAGTGTCGACAGTTACTGTTTTGTTACTTACGACCGTTTTGTGGTTTTAAAATTGAAAATTGAAAATTTTCTTTAAGCTTGTGCATTTTCAACATATTTAAACTATAATTATTACATTTAATGTGTGTAATTCCAAATTTTAAATGGCACAAAGTTGAATGTCTTTGAAATCAAGCTTTGCACTTTATTTGTAACACTTTAATTGAATACTCTAACGCCAAGCTGAATATTTTATTGTTATAAGTGATGCGTTATGATTTTTATTTGTGGATTAAAAACTTTTAAGATTTTAGTTATAATTTTTTTTTTAAACTTTATTGGCTGGTAGATTATTGAGATATTGATCTTATACCTCCGTACTGTTATTTTATAGAAATTATTTCATTGGCGGTATGTATGCTGCAATTCATTAATTATGCATGTTTAAGAATACAAAAAAAAAAATTGGTTCTCGTTGCACAATAATCCCAAAGAATAACTGGGGTTATATCAATCATAATTTAAGAATTCAAGATTAAGAAAAAAAATTAGATTCAGAGTATATTAGTGAATGACACTTAATTAGGTTCCTTTTTTTTGAAATTTATTTATTTATTTTTTGTATACGGCTTTGAATTATTATTTCACTTAAAGCTCATTATAGCACGATTGCCACGAAATGAATGAACATGGGGTCATCTGTGCCGTAGTCTCTGAATTCAACGTCTACATCGAGGTACGTAATACCGATCTGACGAGAAACCTGATGATAGCTAAATTGCAGGTAACCGGGTAAGAAACAGATTGAAATTCACATTACCGATCGACGGTCTCGCGAGGCCCGTGGGTAGTCCGCATCTCCTCACGAGGTCCTCACTCAGAGCTTTAGTGAAAGCATAGGTGTTTGGTTGGTCGCGGAGCACCTTAGGTGTCATCGCTTCGAGCAAATCTTCGGGCGTTTCTTCCACCAGTTTGATCATTTTTTCCGGCGATCTCTCCACCGGGTAAAACTTTTCCTCCAATACTGTCTGGTTGCAGTGACAAAAGGCTGTCGACACGTGGATGAATGCGTCCAAGTTTTTTATCTGCACAGTTTTTAATTATACGTCATTTTCAATCCGATACCTATGCAGTAAATATCACAACACTGTATGTTACACGTGGCAAATGTACATCAACTATATAATATCATTGCTTGGTTTGGTCAATTTTTACAAAAATTTGTAAAATTTGGTGGCAAAATTAATTTTTTGATTAATAAAATTATTTATTATGCCTCCCGTGTCACTATTTTTTACGTTATACTTTTAAACAAAATTTTTTTGATTATTTTTTTAGAAAAAGCGGCTTTTACATGAAGCTATTATTATTTATAAACGATGTGAAAACGATTTTTTAACACATTTTATTTTTAACAAAATAAAACCGGATAAAAAAAGCCGAGGACAACTAAATTTTGATTGATTGAAAACTACTCAATTGATGATTTTTTGTGAAATTGCACACATGTATAAATTTAGGAAACGAAAAAAAAACGTCTATTGTATTCAATGATATGGAATATCGATAATTTATACAAAAAAAAATCTTGCCCAGGTCGTTAAATACTTACGATTCGATAAAACAATGAAAAAAAAAAAAATTGTTTATTGTTCGCACCTGCTTTGCAAAAGCTATCACGTTGGCGGTGCCTTTTGTATTCAAAGTAACGGCGCTCTTGAGTGGCAGATCGAATCGCACGTTGGCTGCCATGTTAAACAGAACCGAGACGTTGTTCTTCAAAATTTCGGCATCTGCTGCGGAAATTCCAAGCTCATCGCACGTTGTGTCACCAGATATGACGACTAGTTTTTTCAGTCTTTCGGGATGATTGTCTCGTAGCAATCTGAATGGCTCTTGCTAAAGAGAAAAATATGAAAATGACGTATTAATGAGCACCACACTTGCCGTACTAAGGCTTTTTTATTTTTTAATGGAAATACTTTCATGAGAAACAATAATTTGCAATTATTAAATTTGTGGTCTGAAGGACTGATTTTTAATTTCTATCATGTACTGTATAAAGGACAATTACATTGTTCAAGTTAGTATGCCTAAGTTGTTGTTGGCAAATTCAACCAACGAATTGAATTAATTAGCTTTGTATGAATTGTATTCCATTCTCAATCGTAATAAATACAATAAAAGTACTAAAAAATAAGGTCACTTTTTTATTTAATGGTCAATTCAATAAATTTACAGTGCACACAACTAAACTTTTAAAAGTTTTGATCGTCCAAATAGGTCAGATCGTAGACAGACCAACTCGTAATTTAGCAGTAAAAATGAAAATTACAGAGAAAAAAATGAAAAAACTTGGGAATTTGAAACGACAATTCCGTGTACGGTACAATGAAGTACCTTTGAAAGCGACGAAATATGTAATCTTTCAAATAACAGTTGGCTATCGACTTTGACGTTAATCGAAATTAAGATACACGCTCGTGAATAATAAAGTGGTTTTATTCTACCAGACCACGTCTAGAGATCGTAAAACATTCATTTGTAAATTGTCAACGTGAAATTTGTGTTTGACGCACGCTGCAAATAACATACTAGAGTACGTGGCTGTTTTACAGTATTACAGCCTAATGAAAACATCTGCGTCAGCTAACTTTGGGATGATTTCGAGATTTTGTTGCTTTATTTTTTAACGATCGATTAAAAAATTTTTTGGAATTTTTTTATGGCATAACTTAGATACTCGAAGTTGACCATCTTTTGGAAATGGCCAAATGATCGTTTTACAGCAACAAACTATTTTGTTCGACTCTCTAGGATAGTGTTAAATACTAAACTGAAAATTAAAAAAAATGTACTTATTTATTTTACGTTTTTCTCAATTATCATTTTTCTTCTCGTGAACTTTAATACACATACGTGTGGTCGTATGGTAATACGGGATAAAAGTAGTATTATTCTGCATGTAAACCATTGTTTCTACCCTGATAAACTTTTTTTCTATACTCCTTATAAAAGATTTTTTAAAGGTTTCATAAATAACCACAAAATGTGCAACAATTACATATTTTTTAGTACCATATTTAATAAAAAAAACCATCTGACCAATTTGACATCAAATAATTTATAAATCACTATAGTAATATTAAATTTTAGATTGAATCATGTCCTATGCAGTAACATACA